>OX465110.1:13613103-13669452 GCA_949987565.1 Luidia sarsii
TTCCTCTTTTGGCTAGAATGTGATCTGCCTTTGTTAGCAGCACTAAAGGTGAGTGAGAGAAGGTAAGAGCGCTTGAGTGCACAATGGACGAAGGAGACGACCGAGGAGGAGGAGGAGGAGGAAGCAGGGCTGAGGAGTTTATCAAAATGCATTAAAAAAAAAAAAAAAAAAAAAAAAAAGGCAAAGTCATTGGTAGCCTGACTTCATGCTGCGACAACTTGGGCGTGCGGCAAATCACGCCTTGTTTGGTCTCAAAGTTCTGACGGGTGCTCATCACGCTCCGCACGAAAAGGACAGCCAAAGGAAAAACACAACAACAACAACAATTCCCTGCAAGGTCAGCCGAGACAACTGATTCATTTCCCCCTCCCCCCATTCTGTTCCCCCCCTCCGTATCAATCAACTGAAAATGACTGCATTAAAACTCAAGAGCTGGAATCAGGGCCCGCTTCCAGGTTGCAACTTAATTTCACCATCGGAGGCTAGATCCTTCAGCTTCCAGGTTTTGCAATCGAGCACTGTCCTTAATACACGTCAGTGAAGATAAAAAGACGATACATTTTTCTGCATTCAACATAAATTTCTAATGCACTTTACTTTGTATATTTGGGAGGGGGATGGCATAAGAGGCTGGCCAGCAATTATTATCATATCATCGGCAGGGGGAGGGGGGAAAGGAGTGAAGCAAAGTGTGAAAGATGATATTCGTTCGGCTTTTTTGGCTAAAATATTGGAGTTTGATGGATACCTAGACACTGGGGACTGAAACCAAATCGCTTAGTGGGCATCCAATAACGCAATCTCCTGACCTAACGACATACACGCCTTAACCCTGCCACTATCGCCTGCCACTACTGCCGCCGCAGTTCGCACCGGCTAGGAAACAGTGTTGGCGCGTGTGTCTCTCAGCGCCACTTTTCCCCCAACGACGCACCTGACCGTCAACTGATTGTTGCTTGTTGAAAATGCTAGATTTTTTTTTCTCCCTCTCTCTCGATGAGTGCTTTATAGCGGGGATAAATTCTTCCTGTAGATGGGCGAAACCAAGCAGGATTTGCCAGCACCCTTGACAACAGACGGACTTAAGAAATGGATATGGGGGCTGTTTAAAAATGTATAACCGTACAATACTCTCTTCTCTTGTAAAATTTTCCACGAGGGTGAGAAATGTGACAAAGTTCTGCTGCATTTTCTCGCTTTTTTTCTTTAACATCGAGGTAACTTTTTTTAAAAGGGGACTTATGTTGCTGGCTCCTCTGTCTGTGGATGAGGTTACATTACTGGGACAAGGTGTGAGGGAAATGTATCTACTACTCTCTAAATTGTGTAAAAGTGCAAGTCACCCTGTGTGTCTGTCTTTGAAACTGGCGCTGACGTCATGTTTATCAAGTTTACATGTGGATCCTAGAGTTAAAGTGATATGCAAAAATGTGGCAAAATGCTTATTGACTAAAATTACCAAAATGCTAATCTCAAAATTTAGTGGGCCTGACGTTTTGATCCTAGCAGGACCTTTCTCTGCCTTGGAGAAAGGACGTTTCTCTGCCTTGGAGAAAAGTCCTGCTAGGATCGAAACGTTAGGCCCACTAATTTTTGAGATCCTAGAGTTACTAACAAACAATTTGCAAACTGCTTACTTCAATGACCAAAATGCAAATCTTAAACATTCAGAGGGCCTGACATTTCAATTCAAGCAGGACCTTTCTCAAAAGCAGTTTATGCTGTTGAAAAAGGTCCTGCTAGCAAAGAAATGTCGGGATCTCTATATTTTCAACTTGCATACGTAGAACCTGTAGGTCTAAGTTTTTCAGGGTTTCCCAGAATTTAACATGGAAACATATTTAAAATTATAAAATAAACTGAATATGTACCTTCACCAGTTTCCTGAAAAATATTATATTTCTCAAAAATCTAGATGTCCTACCAAAACTTGAGGAGCACACCACAAATCATAATAAGAATCAAAAGAATGCAGATTTTCATTATGATTTTACTTGCACATACAGTGTATACATTTACTTTAGTTTACATGCATGTGCTAATATTGTGACTTCTTTCCACAGATGTGCCCTAGATTTGAAGCAGTCAGTGTGGATGACTTGAGTCCACCTCCTGCACCGTGCCTAATACACTTTTAACGCAATACCCTACATTATTTATGCAATGAAAATTGCTCATTAAGCAGATGATCGTGGGCTTAAGCAGATAATCATGGGCTTAAACAGCTCTCGGAAAGTGGGCCAGGGTGTGAAATTTCATTCCTGAAAGGACACGGCCATTCTCCCCATGTCAAGTGCTTTTTGTATGGCATCCTATTAACAGGGGGTGAAAAATGCAAACTTTGTATTAAGATTGGTGCAAGGAGCCATTACTGTGGGTGTCACGGGAGTAACTCAAGGCTTTAAAAAATAATTGGTTTGACTTGTTACAGTGTATCTTTTCTTCAGTTTCTTTGGTGAGTGGCTTTGAATTTCAATTAGCAGAGGTCATTTTTGGCTTGCCAGTGCAACTGTAAGCATTGGAGTGGTTGGCTTACTGTTGTGAATCACTGACACGAAATGTGGCACAGGTTACATTTCTGTTTAATAGGCACCTGCATACTGTATGCATTTGTACAAAGACATGACAGTAGGCAAGCCGGTGCTGAAACGCATGCATGTATTCAAATATGTACTGATATGATATGTGTAAACCATAACCCACACTTGAAGTGGTAATGAAATTTTTACCTCTTTTAATAGACTACAAAACATACTAATGTGTTGATTTCCTGTTTTTGTGAGAAAAATCACAGAAGTTTGAATTGTTTGTGTGTCTGACTGCTTCTGAACCTTTGATCTTGACCAATCTTGATCCAAACAAAGTCCCTTTATGTTATTGTATCTATGCCAGGAAATGTACCTAGTAGATCTTGCAATAATGATGTTAACAGGCTGTGGAATGTAGCATTGTTAGATTTATAACTGGAGCAGAGACATTTTGAATCTGTTGGAGAGTCCTCTAAACAGATTCGAAAAATAATTTTCACTTGTGAGTGTGACAGCTGACATAAGGTTGGGGCAAACACCTTCAAAGCACACGTAGATAAAAGTCTGGGTGCTGACAATTCACATGGAATATCTAAAGCAGAAGGTGCCAACAGAAGAACTGAAATTGGACAAAAATCGATCCTTGCAGTCGACCTTCCGAATGAAATCTAAATGTGTAACCCCATCCTAGGCCAATGGTAATTGCAACTACATGTACTATGGACCTTATGGCCGGTGACGTCATTTGAGAAGGACACCCTCGGCTAGAGGTCAGGAAAAGTTGGCTCATTGGACAATCTGGTGATGCCCGGCAAACACAGCTGTGTGCCTTTCGTTGTTTCATCACCGCTTCGCCTCAAAGATGGCAGGAATTGACGTCAACACATCAAAGGCTCCAGTGGTTACACTTACACAGTGCACCTCAATTCTCAGCAATCCTCCGTGTGCTTTTGCCCAGAACTCATGCACTCTTTTCATGCTCGTCAATAATACTTTAATAGACAAACAAATAATGTTCAATAGATACAGAGAACCCCCTCATCCTCTATTTTTTTTAAACAGGAGAACACCTTTTTTTCATAATTTCAGTCCCTAATTCATAACCGATTAGGGTACTTCAGATTTTCATCCAACCGCAAATATGCAAGTGCTGTGCACACAACCCAGTGTGTGTTGCTTATATACGAGTGTACATTGAGAGACTTGCTTTATTGTAATATCTACTGGGTTTGTAAACTATCGGTCAATGACTCTTGTACATGTAGCACTTTCCCCCATAAATGTACTATTTCTCACTGGGATATTCAAAATTAAAATGATTTACAAGTGATACCAGTGAGGTCATGGGGACCGGGGAATTCCTGCATGTGCAGCGGCACCAGAGTTTGATATACGATATTAACAGGTGGCAAAGTCTGTCAGCGATTGTACTATACCGGTACATAACATGTACATGTACAAAACCGGTACCAAAACCGGTGACAATTACTTCTGTCAAGTACTTATTTTAGTCTGTGGATGGTCATGCATATGGGAGATACATGTAGACAGCACAAGCACAGAAACTGCACACACACAACTGTGCATGTACATGGTGTACATGTTACATGGAAATGTACATGTACAGTAGGTGTCTGTGTACTTGAAAACTGTACATATACACAGGTTACATACATATGTACATGTGCATACTGTATACATACAACTGTGCATGCACATGTACATGTATGCATGATAAAATTTGAAGGTTTGCATTCATGGTGGAAAAACCAAGTAGGGGATTTGCAGTGACACCATGTACAGGATACTGTACGTTGTGTCTTAAGAGAAGGAGTATGGCTTTGAAAAGAGCCAGTAACTCAACGTTTTGGGTAGTGTGTACCGGTGATCTGCCCGTTGTCAATCTCCTGAGGTAAGGGATAAGACTTGAGATAATGTGAACATGGTGTCACCGAAAACCTCTTTCTTCACATGTACATGTATGTTAACACTCCACAAATGCACAGACATGTACAGGTTCATGTACTTCCAATGTGCCAAGTGCCACATTTAGTCAGAGGTCCACAAATCATATTACACATGAACATGTACTTTATCAACACTCTGATCATTGCAGCCTTTTGTGTACTTGGACCTCCTGATTTTCCAGCTAAACACTGCTCAATCCTCAGCTGTGCTGAACCTCCTCACATCAATCAGTAAATGTACAGTGTACATGTACATGTACAGTGTACATGTGCTACCTATCGATTCTGTTTAATGGGCATTCAACAAGAAATCCCACAATTTCAACTGTTATGGCATACCAACAACAGCATGCCTTCCAAGTGTCTAAGGCCATGTCTGATACTGGCATCTAGAGCTAGGTCTAGGTCTTCCCCCTATCGGAAATACACGGATATGCGAAGACAATAGCCCTAGCAGCTCTGGAAGCCTGTTTCGGACAAGGCCTAAGTCAACTCCTATTTTCACCATCTATGGTGCACTGTAGAACTGGGCTGGATTATTTCAATGGTATCCCTCAAGTTCCAGTCATTGCACAGTTTTATATTATGTGTAGGCAGAACATTATGTCTCTTGTGTGGTCCACCTCAGCAATACATCAAAGTACCGGGACATGTACTGTACATGCACCCGTGTACAATCTAGACATTAAAGTGGATACATGCATGTGTACACGTATCTAAAATTGTATACTGTATCATATTGTACAGTAATTGTATATTGTACATTGTATATTGTACATTGTATATTGTACAGTAATTGTATATTGTACATGTATATATTGTACAGTAATTGTATATTGTACAGCAAAATTGTATTTTGTACAGTAATTGTAAATATATTGAACAGTCGTGCCCTACTGAGCAACTTGATAGCAATCCTTAATTAATATTAATATTCTCACTTCAAACCTAAAATTAAAATAGATGAAATTAAAGAAGGAGAAGGCATCGTGTTTTTATCATTAGCAGGACTTTTCAAAAGGCGTGCCAATGATAGAAACATCGAGCCCTCTGAAATTCAGAGATTTCTATCTAATTTTAGTCATCAGTAAGTAGCTTGCATCGGTTTTGTTTTACTTAAAAAAAAAAAACAGTATAAACACGGGACCGGGGTAATGCATTTTCCTTTTGGGTCTGGCCAGGGGTGACTAAAGCAGATATAATTCATCCCTGTTGCATTCCCTACCGGCAAGAGGCAATAAAACGCCCACAATGATGATTTACAGTTGGGGGTCAGAAAGATGGCATCCTTCGCTTAAAAGAGAGTGGTCTCCTCTTTGGCGCATATACAGACAGTGGAGGATGGGTTCAAACAGCCTACTCTTAAACTATATGACATGTTTGCCATAAATGTGTTTCATAGTATGCAGTTGTGACTGCACAGACATTTAGGAGACGGGCCTTTGCTAGATAATGTATACATGTACATGTACATGTACAAAGGGATTTGTCCAATTGTACTCTGGTAGGCCTTCATGCACATTTAATTGAAAGAATTGATTTAAAATTTTAAAGGCATCTTTAAAGAATATTCAGTTTTTGTAATGTTTAAGTGTTTTTATGATTTTGTAAAAAAAAATGTTTTGGGTTTAATTCCCAAGATGGCTTCTTAAAAAGATCTGTGTACTCTACACTGTGACACCTGTATTGCTTTAACTAAAACCTTAATTGAAAAATGTGTATACATGTTATACTTTTCTTTTGTATGAATACACTGCATGTATGAATGCATGTTTAATGCATGTACTTGTAAACACCACGGATACTGCGTGAATACCTGTCTATCCTTTTGTACACGTATATTATACGAATGCACATGAATCCCTCATGATAATCACACTGCCCTCACACCACCCATATCACTGTATTCTGCCTGCCACTAATGAGGGGTCATACAGCAAAGACTGCCTGTTCTCATTCCCAACTGATGTATATTATGGTAATCCTTACCCGAGCCTAATATAAAAAAAAAACGAGACACTTGCGAGTGGAGAGGAAGAGAGATGCATGAGTTATTATGTCCATTAAATCTTGGTGACATTTCAAATGTATGCTTTCTACATGTACATGTACACATAACATCTAACCCTAGATATTGTTTAAAAAATGGTTTTGTGACAGAAAAAAACAGCCTTACATATTATGGTATTTCGATTTACATTATGGTATTTCATGTACTTGATTCTTTTTGAAAGATTTCTACGATTCATGACTTAGGTAAAGAATATGGAAAGATACACACAGTGTACAAATTCAAACATGGTTTGGGAAAATATTGCATACATGTCATATAGTTTGGGATTTTATAGTGCTGCACTGGACCTAAAGACAGCCACCCAAATACAAAGGTTGGCCTATGTGGGAAAACAACTCATTGGTGAGAAGTTCTAAGCAACCTCATCTGATTGGCTTACAGCGCTGGATTAGGCAACCAATAGAAGGACTTGACTAGTGAGATTACCATCTTATTTGCATGGCCAGCTTATACTGGCACAGCTCGCAACCAATAGTCGGGGATGGGTCTCACATGAGTGGTGGCGCTGTATTGAAGCAGCAGTTTCACACAGGCAGCACTGAGTGAAGTGCATGCATGCACACCCTGTGCAGTATCATTGCAACCAGCACGGGGCCTCCCAGAATGATTTCACAAAATGTGTATAAAGTTTAAAGCCCTTTATTACATACCTGTAATGAAAAGTGGGGGGTGACTTTTTCACTGAGCAATTTGCAGCCGGCTCTGTCATAATTGGATCTCCGGATGTAAATTGGAGGCTTCAGTTCAACTGTAAACATCAAAAAGGCAAGAAATAAACAAATGTCATTCTGGTTCTTATTCCAGGTGATGTACCTGTACAGCTTTCTAATATATGGAGAGCTTCTCTGTACATGCAGCAACCAGTCATAATTGGTGGGAGGAGGGAAGTGACGGAAATGAAAATGCAATGGAAATGAATCAGAAAAGAGCACAGGTTTTCCCACTCACTTATCACAGCTCTTGCCAGTGTGCAATACCATTACTTGTTCTCTATCACTTAAAATCTGGGCGAGAAAGTACGGCCCAGGAATACTGAGATAATCAATTAATGCCTCACCACAAGATAACCTTGCTCCGCATTCCCTTTAATTGAGAAATTGTGGTGAAGTGGGTTAAGGGTTGTAAGTGATACGTGTACTTTCCTATATCCACAAGATTTTCCATTTTTTACGTTCCCCTGTGGCGTGTGCATTCCTGCACAAATGACCACCATTATTGTTTTTACATCACTGCGGCGGAGGCGTTAATGACCAAACCGTAACAATCATAAAACAACGTGAGAGCAAATAAAAGATCTTCAGTTTTAGTTGCATGTAGGTGTACTTTACAAATAAAAATGATGCTGGTGCCAACATCCCTGTGATTGTATTGCCAGGCTTCCTTGAGGAAACTTGCATCCGAAGTAAGGGCTCATCGGAACACCTCCTGAATGGTTACTGGCTTATGATACTTCAATTAGGGACTGCAAAGGTTAACTCTCCTTGAATATGTGCAACAATACAGAGTGGCGTGGCTCTCATCATATTCCCATGACTCAGTGGGAGGGATTAAGCCTGAACTTCCACGGCTTATCTGATACATGTGAACACCTTCAGGATGTATGTACATGTATGTATGTATATTGAAAAAGTCATAAGTAGGATTTCACCCGGAATAGTTTTCTGTCAACTGGGAAATGTCTGCCTTTACATGTCGCTTGATTTCCAGGGCAATTCGCAGATACATTACATGTATCACATGGTCATGGCTGGTAACAGTTAGTACATGGACCGACATGCAGCTTTACCAGTTGCGAAACATGGAGCGTTGTACAGTAGTTCAGAGATTATCAAGGTCAGAGTTTAAACCCCACAGATCTGCAATTTGGAAAGTTATCTACCCTTTGGGGACTCGTATAGAGTCAATCCTGATGAAGATACAGTACATGTATAGCAAATGAATGCGGCACTGTTATCAAGCACCAATATCACTGGACTAACTTAGAATGACTAACTACTCATCGGTTCACCGCTTACAAAACCTAGCAAAGGATGAGCGAAAAGAAATAAGAAAACTGTACTTGTGCACAAGGAGATTTGGGGTTGTTTCAAGCAGACTACTCACTAAATCCTTGATCTATCACAAAACATGTGCATGCATTATGATCAAGGACTGAGGACACATCCACGTGGTGCATCAGGCAAGAAAATAATTTTCTCGTAATCTACATGTAGTAAGAAGATTCTGGTAATCCATCTTTGCTGGGAGGGTTTTTTTTTCTCTCTCTTCTCCCTTTTCCTTGGCAACCTTGGAGCACATGTTATCTCACCATCAGGTCCTCCACGGGTGATGACTGTTGACAGAAAGGGAACAAAAGTACCCTGACCTTTGCTGCCTATTCTGACACAAGCCAGCTGCAGAGGTTGCAACATTAATGTACATGTGTCACATGAACGCAAGTCGGAAAAGAGTGGACGTAAAAACTGCAGAGCGGGATTTCAAGTGTTTAATCCCGGACGGATCTATAAGGTGCAGCTCTTTAAAATACCCACCTTTCATTTATTCACCAAGGCGATTTTTTTTTTGTAAAGGAAGCCTTCAAATCTGTTAATAGTAAATACAGTGTCTTGTATTGGATTGCTTTTCACTCACATGTACATTTTTGGAGACCTTGATTACAAAAAGATATAGATGTGCGTACGTGTAAATAGCCTGCCTATATATTTGATGTATGCACCTCTCTCACTAAAAACGATCACTAACAAGAATGAGATTCAACAGCCACACAAGATTTTTCTCGGGGCAAAATAAAAAAGAGAAAGTAGAGAGAGAGAGAGAAAGAAAGAGAAAGCCTACCCTACAGGTAGCACCCTTCTGTCTAAGTTCGTCAAAATGTTTATAAAACAGTTGGCATAGTGTTTTTATGTGTCAAATTATCATTCATAGAAACAGCATCACCCACAGCAATGGCCAGCTGCAAAAACGGAATAATCAAACAGGAAAAAAAAAAGTTTCTCCAGATTCGGGAGTTTGAGTTAAGGCATGCTTGAGATGACAACAAAAACAGCCCCGGTAAATTTGGCCAGAGGCGAGTGAAAAATTATTTTGAGAGGATTTTTTTTTTCCCTTCCCTTCCCTTTTTCCTTGCTCATTGGCCCTTTCTTCGGAGAGTGCTGGGAGAGAAAAGGAAACAGAGACAGTGGGATTGCGGCAAATGTGCCTTGTGATAACATGTGGCTTGGAGTGAGAGCAGGAAAGAAGAAGATGAGGATGGAGGGGGAGAAAAAAAAATGACGCATGATTCCAAATGCATTATTGTTCCTGCGGCTCATTAACGATTGGTGCACCCAGACAGGTGGATTCCAGACAAAATGATGCACTGAAAATTTGACAGAAAAATTATCAGGCATGCAGCACGGATCGTTACTAGGGAGGGGGGGGGGAAGGGGCGAGAAAGAAAGGGAGACTTGGGGGAGGGAGAGAGGGAGGCAAAGAGGAGAAAGGGATGAAAGTACGCTGATCATGCACCCACACATCAGATCCGCAGTATGTAATCCTTTCCTCGCGGGCACTGGAAATAGCAACATGATTTTTATCATCACGGGAGAATTGATTGAGGCGAAGCGTTGCTTGCACTTGAGCTGATCTCGACTAATACATACCAAGCTTTCCATCAGGAAATATGGCTCGGGGGGGCGAGCCAAGTGTAACAGTGGAGAAAAGACTTATCACTGCACATCAGCGCTCTCTTCTTTGCCACTCAGGAGTCGGGGAAAATAACTGACGGGTGGGGAAGGGGAGGGGAGGGGGGGGGGGGTTGCTTTCCCATTTGTCATAAAAGTCATCGCATGATGGCTGGTGAGGTCATAGATGTGTGAATGATCAAAATACATAGCCAGGAAAGCGCAGATGATGAAGAGAAGGAGATGGGGGAAAAAATGAAACGGCAGGACATGGAGAAGCTGAGTAGTGATTAAAGACACACTTTGGCCTAATTCTACCTCTTCAGGATTTTTCTTTTAGTAATGAGTAAATCTGACATGCATGTACTACACAGATATGCACTATTTCCGATCACGGTCAGTCTAACATACATGTGCATGTACATTTAGTTACCCCATTTAAGAATTGTAATTAAAAATAATTACAGAATATCAATTTGATCAAGGTGGTTTTTTTTCCCTAAAAGCTTTTCAAAATAAATGTGTTCCCATATTGCACGTCAACAATCAAAACCAGAAGATTGGATACACCTACAGTATTTGTAATCGCTTGAATCTCCCTAAATTCATTCAATTACAGTACTGTATACTGGGCATAGTTGTTTTGTCAATGGAGTGATTCTGCCCTTCTAAGCCTGGAGAAACTGTGGATGAAGTGTCTTTGGACAATTCAACAGCATCCAGGAGGGGAATGAAAAGCACTGATCTCTACTCTATTGTGTGTACTAATAATCCTTCTTTTGTGTTCACCTCCTTCACTTCCCCCGCTTGATCTTTCCCCTTTGATCTTCCCTTCTTTGATTCCTTGGCTATTACTTGTCATTTGCTCACCGCTGGTCTATCTGCCAGTGTGCTTTCCGCCTTTGTCCATGTTCCGATGCGTCTGTATTTTATTGCTAATCTCCCTTCCAATCTGTTTTTTTCCTTGTCTTTCTGCTTCTGAGAAAGATCCTGCTGGGATCGAAACCTCAGCCCCACAAAATGTTCAAGTCTCCCTACAACAGGCAGTGTACACACTGCTCGAAATGTTGAGTTACCGGCTCTTTTCAGAGCCAAACACTCCTTCTCAAAAGAGATGTGTTACTGTACATGGTGTCACCGCAAACCTTCCTCTTAGTACTTCCAGCATTCTAAACCTTCAAGTCTTATCTACAGTAAGTAAGATAAATGGCAATAAAACACAAAAAAATATAGGTAGAAAAACAATTGACCACCAGTTTTGTTCTGCCCCTTTCACCTCAGTTCACCATATCAAACAACAAGGCCTGACTTGACAAACCCAACCCATCCCATAAAACCAAAAAAAATTAATCACTCCCGAGGCCGGCCCTGAGAGGGATTTTGTTTTGAATTGAGCAATTACTGACCTTCGGGTTCATATACATGTTTATGGCCTGAACAAAAAATATGACAAGAATTGCAGCCCTGATCAAAAGCGTATAAACAAAATGGGGAGGCTGTAAATTACTGGATCTCTACCCTGTGACCTTATTCAGACCACAGATATATGAGGCGGGACTGGACCACCCAAGAATTGGGGGACAGGACAGGAAAAGCCCCCTCTGTCCGGTCCCCAGAGTGAATGATCATGTTCACAAAATGTATCATTTACCCATTGATCGTGCATAATTGATGACATCTTGATGGCCCACACCTTTCACATCCTTGGAAGGGATGTGTTAAAGGGGTGGAATTGTCTATCAACTCCCTTCAACCATACAGCAAGGAATGCTTCAGTGGAATGGGAAATGTCACACTTTATGTACATAGTAAATGTATGTATTGGGCATGTGTAGCGTACTGAAATGAACATCTACTGTAGCATTTGAATCAATTTGGTGACTTAGTTCGGGCATGGGGGAAGGAATGGTTCGGGGGAAAAAAAGGAAAAAAAGGGCAAAACCAAATTCTTTATGATCTTACATGTAGAGCTGTATAGACTAGACTGTGTGCATAATTAATAGTAATTTCAAACTTAACAGCCAGACTGCATATTGTCGTACATCAAGGGTTGGGTCAGGGATTATGGTCCAGGATACTGTATCTTTTGAATAACATGTATTCGCTTGCAGTAACTGTATTCCTTGTAGGCTCGCAAACTGAGACACAAATAAACAAATCAATATCACACATTCATTCATGTGCATACAGATCATGCACTTGCACTGAACTTTGCAAGTCAGCCCGTATGGAATAAGCAGAGGGAAATGAGTACGGTAGCATCATACAGGCTTGATAGAAGGGCTGGGTGTAGAGATCAATGCTACATGTACATGTACATTGTAATTGAGGATGGGACCATCTGCAATATCCTCCACAAGAACATGTACATGTATGCACATCATGCAAATAAACACAATGAAAGATTGCCTTGTGGTTGTGTCTATCTGCAGTACAGTATGTACATTACATTGTACATTGCATGGGCCTACATGTACATCTGCTTTGTGAGTTTGTGGAGATGTACACGGACATACGTGTATGTACAGTATGTGTATCTACTGTTCAGGTACATGAACATGAAATGCATCAATTCAGCACTCCTTGGTGTACATGCAGTGTATACATGTACATGTACGTGTAGCTTAATTAATGCACCATAGGCTAAAGTGTCAGCGGACAACCAACCAACTTTTGAGAGTAATGCAGTAAAATGCACACCAAAACTGTACCTACATGTACATGTATTGCCTATCCACACACTGAGCATGTACATGTACATCTGACCTGTTACATACACCTATGTTATGTTAAGTCTCCAACTCCAACTCTATGAAAGTTGCAGCATGGCTTACAAGTAATTTCAAGTAGTTGCTCTGTGATTTATGATGGTAATCTCATTCCTACCACTTTAAATGTCATCCAAATACCGTGACCACTTTCAAATGTATGAAAAGTAAATACACGACAATACCCCGTCTTCCATTAGTTTACATGAAATATTGATTTCAACCTCAGGCAAATCAGTTGTGAGAGAAAATGAATGTAAATTTACCAGGCATACACAAAGGACATTTAATATTCATAGATCAAGATAATCGGGCCCTCAAATTTTGGTGCGGGGGAAAACTTTGACATTTGCTGCACGAGGATAACCATCAGCTTGGTTTCCTTATCGTCGACCATTTCCACATTAAAAACATGTTCATATAATTGACGCCCATGGGAGATCCTATAAGACAGCATATATGGGTTAGAGTATATTTTTACATGTATCTCAGGCAAAGTGAAAACTGCATAATTTATTGGTCTATGA
Source organism: Luidia sarsii (assembly GCA_949987565.1). Taxonomy (NCBI): domain Eukaryota; kingdom Metazoa; phylum Echinodermata; class Asteroidea; order Paxillosida; family Luidiidae; genus Luidia; species Luidia sarsii. The sequence goes on from OX465110.1 coordinate 13,626,630, forward strand.
ATATTTGCCGAAGTGAATCTTCCTCAATTGATATTCCATATTTCTTTCTAAATCATTAATGATGCTATGACCTTGCCAATAAGGAAGGGCAACTCTCTGACAGTATGATGTGCATGTAAGACGATCGATGTGTTCTGATTGTAAAATCACGTGCAAGATTGGTCAAACACAATGTAATTGTATCCTAATTTGCAATCAGGCTAGGAACAGTGGGAAGTGGGTTAAGGGGGGGGGGGGACAACAAAGAGCTCAAATGTTGCCCAAATGTTCCCATGTGAAAACATGCCTGCCTTTCTCACAGAAGTCAAAAACACTCAAAACCAAGACAGATTTTTTAAGAGTACATGTAAGTGCTTGGCAATATACAGTATACAGAATGCTGTTCTTCTCCATTTGCATACAAATCATGCATCTGCTTACAAATTATGCAAATTGTGGACATGATTAAACTGAATGTTCATTAGAACACATTGGTCACAACTTCAGAAGATACGCCAAGAAGTTGTTCTCATCACAACGTTGTCACGAGTCTGTGACATATAAACACCGGTTTAACAAACAAATCCATCAGTTTACCATCAGTTGCAAAAGTGAAGACAATAAGGCAACAATAAAATCTTGTCTCCAAGACAATTTGCTAAAGCTTTCATGAAAACATGCCCGTTTGCCCTTAATGGAATGGATTAACCTACATGTATATTTTATTCTGTCAAAATTCCCATGCATACAAATAGATAGTCATACATGAATAAACCCTCTTTCAAACGTTACTTTTTGAAATGATTATACTTTGACTTTTCTGTATTTCAACTGATTAGGTTTCCACATGTCGGCCACGTACACGTGTTAGACCCAACAAATTCAACAATCACAAAAAACAACCCCCACGTAGCAGACAGACCTACAATCAGATACTGTGAAATAAATCGGAAAGGTAAGTCAATTCTTTCACAGGCAGAACAGAACCCTTCCCGCAAACGGTGTAAGGTTAAGGAAACTCAACACAAATCAAGCACTCCCTAATCCAGCTATATTTACAACGGATCATTTTGCCAAAAAAAAAGGGGGAAATAAACACCTTTTGTTAATTTCGCTTCCCCCTTAAAATAAATAACGCCAACACATACACAAAAAACAAAATTGGAAACCTGGGGGAAAAAAAACCCACGATGCAAGCATGGCTGGGCACAGACAAAGGCCCCATTTTTAAGCAGGGGCTGTGTTTACAGCTCAGAAAATTGAGTGAAAATGATTGTGTGATATAAAACCAAATTGGAAAGTGATATCACCAACACCAGGAAAGTTTTCCTTTCAGTTTTTTTTTCTTCTTCCCCATCTGCCTGTTTATAGTCCCTCTTTCTCTCTCCCTCTCTCTCTCTCCCTCACTCTCCCACCACTCTCACTCCCCCCCCTCTCCACTCCTCTCCTCCCTCTCTCTCTCTCTCTCTCTATCTCTCTCTCTCTCTCTCTCTTTCTTTCTCTCTCTCTCTTTCTCTCTCTATCTCTCTCTTTCTCACTCTCTCCCTCACTCTCTTTCTCTCTCTCTCTTTCTCTCTCTCACTTTCTCTCTCTCTCTCTCTTGCACAAAGTTCTAGCATAACTTCTAAAATTGCTTTTTGGTAGATCGAGGGTAACTATGCAAACGACCGTATCGTTTTCTTGGTGGGGCAATCTGAGAAAACGGGGCCAATGAATGCAGGCATGGGCTTGTCATTACAAGGGAACGCAATACAATTGTGCAAATTTATACAGCGGAGAGGTGGCCGATATTCACAACGATTTTTGTGGTTAGTGTTTCTTTTGCGCCCTGGTGGAAGAGGGATGATGGCGGGTGATTGTTAGTAGTCTTTTCGCCAGGTTTCTTGCTCGGTTTCGGGTATCATGCCAAATTATGATTGAGTGGTTTGTGCAAATGAACCAAATCTGCCCCTCCGTGTTTGCAATGGTGTTGGTTACATTGACTGGGTTAGACAACAAACCGTCACTCCTCAGTCGTGGGGGGGGGGGGGGAAGGGAGAAGAAATTAATTAAAACTAATGATAATCATCTAAGAGCATTTCAATAGCAATAATCCTGCTGAATATTCAAGTTCTACAATTACATTGGGGAATAAACACAATTGTTATGGGAAATTAGCAACTGAAACCCAAGGAATGTTCCTCTGTATGAGATAATTGTAATGATTTCCTACAAATTTCTACTTATCTACGTGCATGTGCATGTACTCAATCACCGTCTTCATTAGGCGGCCAGGTTATGTATTGAAACTGGCATTTGTTCTTTTTAACTCATCTCAACATCCATTCCGGATGCCCATGATGATACGATTCACAGCAAAATGCACACTAGGATAATTTGTATATACGCATCTATATAAAAGGTGGCATGGTTAACTAAATGATCGCTGGTACAGTCCTCGAAGTACATGTACAATGGTAGGGATGATAATCTAGAATTCTAGACTCTAATAAAAATGCAATGGCAACTTTCTGACTGGCTTCACCAGCCACTTGAGGCAATCTGCAGTAGAGTTTTGTTTCACTGTATTTTGTTGTGCATGCACCAGAACATGTAAATACCAATTATATTTTCAAATGCAGTCACAAGTACTGATAAAATAACACTGATTAAGCATGGAATGTACACGTGTATGTGTCCAAATGTATGCATGTACATGTATGTATACACTGTAGGTTAAGGTATGCACGGGTACATGTATTACTCAAGAACCATGTTTTACTTTCATCCTTTAGCACATATGATTGTTCGTTAAAACATGCACATGCTACTTCTAAGTTCTCTGAGTTTTTGTATGGAATATGGACCCACATGTATGTTCATCTCGCACATTTTCATCAATTCAAATTCATACATAGTACAGTGTGTACATGGGATTGTATTTTAAACAGTTTTGCATGTGCTCAGCTTGATCAAAATTTGTGGGTTTTTTATATATTGTATACAAAATCACAAAACTCTATACTGGCCATGATATGCATTTGGTTTTTGTTCAACCTGGCAATGTATGGTGCGTGACTGCAACATCAACAAGTTGGGGAATGTAGATGGGCAAGACCTCCCTGGCACAATGAAGGTATAAAACGGCAGGTACACAATGTTGAAATGAATCCACTCTGCACACAGCCAATAGCACGGGGAATCTCACCCAGCCCCGACAAATAATAACCTTCCCAATGAAATGGAGGCTAGAAATCTGATTTTCTGGCGGTAAACAAAAGTCCCCTATCAATAACGGGGTAGAATATCAAAGAATCTACAATGGTCTTATCCATTCCCACACCCAATGCTGGCATGACAAGGAACTGAGCAAGCTGATGAAAGTATTTCTGTTTGAGAATGAATGGGAAGGGGGAGGAGGCTAAGAAATATGCAGTCATTGGTATCAGTCAGCGCTTGATGGCAATTCCCCGCTCCGGCAAAAGTGATGGCTTCTATTGCCAAGAATGCAGACACAGAGACACTAATTGGGTATTCAGAGTTTTTCAGACCATATACCGGGGTACATGTAAGACACCATCCACACAGGAACCATGACTGATTGTGAATACTCCAGAGAGCAATGTCAAAACAAAGTGGGAAGACAAAGAGGTCTTCCTGTGAGCAGTTGCATGTGCATGTTCAGCATAGTTTCTGCAAAATCTACCCACAAATTTCCAGGAGTACATAATGTACGTGAACAAAAGGCAAGTTACATGTACTGTGTATGTCTGAAAACTCCAATTTTCTTCTGAGGAAAAAGTAACATTTCAGGAAGTTCATGAAAATTTGGCAAAACCAACATCATTTTTGATAGGCTCTGCAAACATTAGTCACATTGTGGTAAAGCCATGATCAGAAATTTATACCGCAAAACGTCCTTTTATTTCATGGTTTAGATTAAAAATCAAGTTTAGCAATCAGTTTAATCAGTAACTAACAAAGCCATTCGATGAACACAAATCAGAAAACTGGTTTGTTTAAACCCTACAACTTTCAGTCGCCATGGGAATGGAAAAGGGCTGAGCAAGAACCAACTCATTTTCGAAGCACTTGTCAAATTACCTCTCGGCGCTTCATGGTGCAGTACTAACCAGGTAAACTTGTACAGGTTTCAGGAAACCTTCTGAAACCAATATTGCATGAACAAGCCAATAGTTTGTAATCAAAATCCCAAGAAATTATGTGAAAGAATCTTGTGAAGAAGCCTTTGTGAAAGCATTTATGACTAGCAGTAGCAGATATTAAACAACAGCATGGTTTCATACATGTCATTGTTGTTTTTGTTCACTAAATGTTCACTTGCTTTAATTTAGACAGGGACAAATGGAGCCTGCAAAATTAAGCTCTGTGACAACCATTCTGCAAATAAATGGGATGACTCAAGAATGTAAATGAATTGCCATCCATGTCCCTGCAATGGAATCTGTAATCCATTGTGGCCCGCATTGTGGTAATATCCTCCATCAGATGGCAATCTACATAACAATACCTAATATAATGTACATGTATCCTTAACACTCCATGTCAACCCTTGGGAAGATATCAGCAAATACATTGTACACACGTTCTAAGCTGACTGGTGATTAGTGACGTGACGCTGAATAAAAGATCAAATAATGTACATAAAATGTATACACCTGCACATGTAAACGTACAGTACATGTGACTTTGTAAGATAGATTTGCATGTAAAGAGTTGTCATTTACATATATATCATACTAAACATCAGTTGCTATATTTTCTAAAAGGACATCCTGAGGAAGTTGTTACAGCGGTGGACATTTTAAAATTCTGCAAGTGACTTTTCTTTTTCTGGAAATCAACAAAGTTCAATCATTTTTTTTTTTGGTGGGGGGGGGGAGAATTACTAAAGCTTAAACTGAAATGAATGTGTTAAAATGAATTCACAATAGCCCATATTTTAAAATTGGAATTTGGATATACATCTATAGTATAATTACAGTATAATTACAGTATGAGTATGTGGTGTCGCTGGTGTGTACAATGTACACACATAGCATCCAAGAACATTGCTGCCCAGGTTGAAAGTTTCCTAACTCTGAACTCCACAAATGCATGTGCATCACGGCTTCAAAATCTGCCTAACTCCTGCACAGGTTTTTTTTAATGGTCATCATCAATAGCGCCCTCTAGTGTTGTATGCCATAACTTGTGGGCTACAAATTGTATGGGATTTGTAGGCCATAACTTGTGGGCTACAAATTGTATGGTCTTTTCCTATTTTTGTGAATATTATTGGGAGAAAATTTGACAGTTGCTAGTTCAACATTAATGTGACTTTTGTGTGGTAATTAAATCATATTTAATTTCCTTTGCACATTTTTTTTTTTTTTTTAAATTTTGCATTCAGTTTTGCATGGTTTTCCTTTATTTTGTAAATCATATTTACCAGATATGAAGTGCTTGATGGGTGGCTGTCGGTCTGGCTGATGGCTAGACTGAGCTTGTGGTACCTGGATGAGTTGGTTGGCTGCTTGCTCCTTGGACACTCACCCCACGTGAGGTCATATTCAGGGTACTGGGCCCCTGGGTGAGACTGCCGCATGCAGTGCCAAGGGGGGTCACTGCAAGGCTGCTGCTGTCTGCAAAGACCACAGGCTGCTGCTGCTGCTGCTGCTGGTCTGCTTTCTGTTGATGCTGCAATTGGCCCTGCAGTGCATGGGGCACAGCTGGGCCAGCTAACAGTAAGCTCCTGACACCTGCGGGTGGAGCAGCTGCAGCACCCAGTGCTGCAGCCCTGTTCGGCTGCTGGCGCGCGCTGCCCTGCAACTGGTGCTGCTGCATCACGTGCACCTGAGGCTGGCCTGCGCGTGTCGTGTTCATTTGGGAATTCCACGAAGAGAACTTGGTTAAGGTCTGCACATTGTTTGTAGGTGTGAAGGCAAGAGGCGTGGTGTAGGTGCCCGCTGCAAGAGAATGTGGTTGATGAGCAGATGTTCCAGTCTGACTGACTGTCTGCTGGGCTAGGAGCTGAACTTGATTCACTGGAGAAACAGAAGAAACTCCACTTGTGTTGGGTTGACGGGGGGACCCAAAATTTGATTGTACTACATCATGAGTGACAGGCACTGTGGTGTAAGGCAGTCTGGACTGGGGAAGGGAAGACACTGTCTGTCGGTGAGGTACATGTATCCCCTGAGTGGTTGCTGGGCTAAACACCTTATGGGGATGGGAAATCGTGGTTGAAGGAATGCAAACATTGGTTTGAGGTGCTGGGAACATAGGCCTGTTTGAATGAGGAATGAGGCCAGTGTGAGAGGCGGCAAAGCTTCCTGGCACTGGAATGTGAGTAGATGTCCCCCTTACAAGGTTGGCAGTTGGGGCAAGCTGTTGCGTTGTTGGTTGGATAACAGGAACAGTCGGTGGCTGAGGTAACTCAAGTTGGTTTCGGACAAGAGGAAACTGGCCAAGGCCTTGCTGCTGGCCTGAAGGGTTGAAGCTTGCAACGGCTTTGCCTGGACTACCCCCTTTTCCTTGGCACTTAGCATTGTGGGAAAAAACGTGTACAGTTACAGTGTCGCCATTAAAAGCACGTGGCTGGATGACGGTGAGAGACCCTGGCTGACTGTTGGCAGTGACGCCATTCGCTGAGGAAGCACTTAACTGCGTCCAGTCTGGACAGGCGACTGAACAGTTCGAAACGGCCGGTGACTGGTTTTTGGTTGTGATTTTGCTGGTCGAGTTTTGTGAGAGGTTCCCAGCACTGATGGCTGGCACTGGTTCGCTGGAGATCAGTTGCTGAGGAGCATTGGAGCTGATGACGTTCAGCAAGATTTCAATATCAGTGGGCGGTGCAATGGGATTCAGCTCACTGAGGAGGCCACTCCTGTTCTGATTCTGACTGGTGGGTAAGCTCTTGGTAGCGTCAGTGCTTTGCGTGGAGGCACTTGATGACGATATGGTGGGAAGCTCCTGCAGCTGCAGCACTGCGAGGGCTGTACTCTCCATGGACTTGGCCACCTGCTCATGCTGTCTCGTGTGACTCACTAGAGAATCCCTCCGCATGAATGAAGCCTGGCACTTATCACATGTGAAAGGCTTCTTGCCAGTTAGCTGGACTGTCGAGGGCCGCGGCTTCCGCTTGCTCTTGTTCTCCGCCTTGCTGGGTTGCCCAACCAGCTTGCGCTTGGCCACTTTCTTGGCCCGCTTCTGCTTGGCAAGCTCGGGGTGGGATTTCCGGACATGGGGCGGGATCTGGCTGATGTATCTGGCCGTGAAGGAGCAGTGGGGGCACTTGTTGTTTGTCTCCTTCCGGGAGCACTCGTGCTGGGTGTAAGCCTGCAGGCTGCTACAGACGGCGCCGCACTGCGGACACTTGACGGGGCTCCGGGAGGAGTGCGCGAGCTCGTGCTGTCTGAGCTGCTTCTTGGTGCAGAAAGAGTTGGCGCAGTCTGGGCACCTGTGCTTCTTCTCCTCGAAATGGTTGTGCTTCACGTGCGACTTGAGGTTGCTGTTCAGGGCACTGGCGTAGGGGCAGTGCGAGCACTTGAAGGGCTTCTCGCCGGTGTGGATGCGCTCGTGGCGGCGCAGGTCCGTGTTGATCTTGAACTTGGCCGAGCACATGGAGCAGTGGAACGGGGTGTCGCCGGTGTGCGTGCGGAGATGGGTGGCCAGCTGGCTGGAGTTGCAGCTGGCATAGGGGCAGATCTGGCACTTGAAGGGCCTCTCCTTGGTGTGAGTGCGCATGTGCTTCTTCAGGCTGCTGCCGTCGACCGCAGCATAGGGGCACTGGCTGCACGCGAACGGTTTGTGACCGCTGTGGCCGCGCACGTGCACTTGCAGCTTGTCCTTCCGCGAGAAGCACCGCTCACAGATGCTGCACGCGAAGGGCTTATCTCCCGTGTGGATCCGCCGGTGGCGGATGATGTCCTTCAAGTGGGCCGTCTCAAAGCCACAGCCCTCGTGCGCGCACTTGTAGCACTTTGCCTTCCTTTTGCTTCCCTGCTTCCCTTTGCTTTCAAAAAACCTGCAAGACCCAATGCGCGATTCCCTCACAGCCGAGCTAGAAGTCCCCCTCACAGTGCTTCCAGCTGTGACGGGAGGAGTCACAGACATGCCTTTGCCTACCTGAGGAGCTTCTAAGCTGTCCATGTGCATGGAATCATTCGGCGGCCCTACAGAGGTGTTAGTATCAGAGGGTTGGCTGGACGGGCACTCAGCTGGCTTGGTCACCTTAGCCGATGGGGACAACAGAATGGGCTTCCGCCTCTGCTTGACGGACAAGGCCCTGGGAGGCGTGTTGGAGGACCGGGTGGTGGCCGCAGAGGTCACGACGGCACCTGGCTGGGCCGGGGGTATCTCTGCCGTGTTGCTGGGCAGAGCTGGCCGAGAGCCATGGCCCTGTTTTGCCGAGCATCCACACCGCTTGTGAATGAGGAAAGCTTCCAGCGAAGTGAATTGGGTCTTGCAGGACCCACAGATGTGAATGTCTTCTCCTTGGTCCATGCTGGCTGCAAGAAAAAAAGAAAATGGGAGAAATTACTACCAGTCATCCCTGATTTGTGCCTCATTTCTTGCAATAATCTATAAAATACTTGTGAATTCTCAGCGTTACTTGAGGTTTTAAAGGAGCATTGTTCAAAGGTAAGCCTTATCCAAGTACCTGCAACTGTTATTAAAAATTTCCACAAAGTTTGCCTCAAGTAATTTTGATTCAGGTGTTGTTTGTGTCAGTGACAATTTTATTAAGTTCTATTATCACTAGACTTGGTACATAATACTCATTTTTCAAAAACTTATTGTTCAATTATCTATATGAATTACTTGGGCCTATATGATACTACTACTGTACTAGTAGTACTAGTACTACTACTAGTACTAGCACAGAAGTATGGCAATCAAAAAATTAGCTAAACCTAAGGCAGCTTGTGATGATTGTTTTTCAAAAAAGCAGCAAAATTGTGAAACTGATTTTTTGATATTTTTTTTATAAATAACTTGGAGATTTACTTCTTGGTCATTTAATAATTACAATTCTATTATCAACATCACACAGCTAGTATATATAATTTAAAAGTTATAACTTAAGTTAAGTATAACTTGTTTTATGATTGTCAAATCACAAATGTAATGTCAACATGGAAATGTCTAAATTCAAATTCATGTTTAAACCACATACTGTAATTACTGATATTGATAAGTGACTGATACTGATAGATACTGATAGAGCAAGGTTAAACAACGACCAACTTTGTAAAATTTGTTTATTTATAAAATTATATCAAAATTATTTGAAGTTTACTTTAATTTAAATACAAATTTGCATGGACGGTGTATTGAAATATTACTACTATCTAGTAGTAGTACAATGTCGTCCTAAAATATATTTACTCTGAAAATTTACAGTGACTTTCAGAGGTCAAAACGTAGCATTCACTGCCGATACAAAAATAACAAGTACGCCTGTCCCTTTAAATACAAGTGTACATGCACTGAAAACGAAAATACCGGCGTCCGGAAAATGGGCTACAGTCTACAGACGACGGACACAAGAACAAGATTGTCCAATTTAAGCTTTGAAAATTGCAAGCATGCGGGCACTTAAAAGCGCACTTACGATGGTCGGGCATTTAGCGCTGGTCTGTACTATTCACGGCGCTCATGGTGAAATATTACTTCACATTTTCGTCAATTTTGGGACCCTTTGGGTTGAGAAAGCGAGCAGCCGACAGGTCATGCTGCATTATCGACGCGCATGCGCGGAACCCGGTAAGGGAGGAGGGGGGGGGGGAGGGGCTGAAAGACAGGGGAGGGGAAATCAGTGAGAAAAGGTTGGGGGGGGTGTTGAATTATGACTGTTAGTCAAGCAAAATCTTATCTGAGAATAATATTCAGAATGGAAAAAGAGGGTTCAACTTCACTTAACTTGGATTTGTTCTTGTTGAGGAGATTAAAGGAAAGGAAAGGGGCGGGGAGGGGGCGAGGATGGAGCCAAAGAGTGAAAAAATGATTAAGATTACTTTGGAATGAGGATAAAGATACGACTGGTGGCTTTATGAGGATGATGTCATAAACTGTAACTATTAATTCTTGAAATCTGCAAGATCAACAAAATGTCAAGGTTGTGCCACAATCGAAATGTCAGGCCCATTACTCAACTTTTAAGATAAACATCAGGCTATTTTAGTCGGCTAGAATCTTATGGAGGACCTGTCATTTCGATTCAAAACATCAGGCACTTTTTGAGATCAGCATTTTGGGTCTTTCAAAGGCCCTAAATAACATTGGTAATGGTCAAAAAATTGCCACAGTTTGTTTGTTAAACCATTAAACTTTCTGAAAATGCAATACTGCAAAGGTTTTAGTTCAAATGGTAATCTGAGAAAGATCTTATATAATTTGGGTTTTTTTAAATCACGGTTTATGCAACGTTCTGTAATGTAAGAAATAGTTTATTACTCGCGAGTAGTAAAGTATTTGTCGATGTTTGAGTCAATTTCTCGAAAAGTACAGCATCCCAGACCGTAAGATTTCAACATGAGGATTCTATCATGACCATGTTTTGCTATCTTTCCAATTTAAGTCAATAAGCACACAGGTTTTTTTTTTATTACTTTAAATCATTTAAAAATGTTAACTAAAAATTTATGAAGCTATCAGACATGATCAATACGCACTTCTTTTATAAACCTTTTGAAAGGTCTCATAAGCCTTTGTAAATGAATAAATAAAATTAAAATGTATGCATACAGCCAACAATAGTATTCCATGCATCATAATGATTCTTTTTATTGTGAAGCAATTATTCATAGACAATTTTACAACCATATTAAAATCTCTTTACAATAAATTTTGCGACTGTTTTCCTCAAGCCATTATAGGCGGACCCTAGCACAAGACTACATAATGTGCACGAAGCACATTGTTTTTAAAAGCTTAAAACTATAATGCCACAAAATCTCTTTTACAAATTACAGCTTAGGCTCTGACTTTGCCTCTATCTCTCACATCAGGATACAGTAAAAATGAGAAAAGGCCGTCAGGCCCTATAAATTGCCTTGCAAAATGAGGTACTCTTCAATTCAGTAGGATAATCTTCTTCTTTTTTCGATCAGAAAAACCATACTTCGGCCATGATGGAAAAAGAAGAAAGTAGGAATTACTTGCAGCTGTTGGAAGACGGCAATGAAGCCAGAGCCCAAATCATGTTTTTGGAAAGGCTCCGATGAAGAAAGAAAGAAACCAACAAATGCATGCATTGTCATTGGAAGCTCGTTCTGCCTTCACACTGCTGCAGCACAAAACAGAACACAGCACTTGTTGGTGGCGCCCCCAGTCACACCTTCATGCACTGCCTGGTGTGCAAACCTGATCCCATCCCAAGTTCCCAGCAACAATATCCATTATACATGTATTTGGACGATTCAATCAGTAGTAGATTAATCAGAAAGAGATTACAATAATGCCCACTGGTGCACAAAAGTGCAAATTTATAGATCTAAAGCTGGAACAAAGTAGCCTACGGTACAAAAACTAAAACTGAATCCTTGGCAGACAAGGAGAAAAGAAAAGACCCATTTTTCCGATACCTTTGCCTCCACCAATCCCACTTCCTGCCATCACTTCAAGGAATTCTCAAACATTGAGCCTATTATCTACCTATGGCTCGAGACACAAGGTATGAACCTATCCAAATCTAAAAAATAAAAATCCAACATTGTGTTACAATCCTTTAACACCTTACAATAAAAAGGACTGATTTGGAAAGATGACAAAATGTGAACAGTGTAAAACCCATAATGTCCAACATTTACTTCAACCCAACACAGAAACAGGATGACTACTATTACTACACCTACAACTAACATCTTTTACATTTTTCTTTGATAATTTGAGTGTTTTAAAAATTAAGTAAGATAAATGAGACCTATTAATGTGCCCCTTCCCCCTGGGGTTCTAAACTTTTTTGAAATACAGCAGCTTTATTCTTTGGTTTACCTAACCTTCTTTAATTACACAGTGTACATATAAGTGTGTATAAGTGTACAGGATTCTGCAATCTTGTCATTATTTCACAACAAAGGGCCTTTTTCAAAACCCGGCTTAGGCTCCGGCTCCGGCTTTGTCTCTGGTTCTTTCATCCATTTCAAGTACAAGGCATGGAAACAGGAAGCCTTTGGTATCATTTTTGAATGTTGTACCGAGTTTTGAAAAGGAATCCAAAGCTTCAACTTCAACAAAGAACTTGTATTTCAGCATTTGGATAATTGACACGAAGCCGCAGCCGAAGCCTAAGCCGGGTTTTGGAAAAGGGCCAAAGTCTCACATCATGCAATGGGAGGACCTGTCTCAGAGCACAATGGCCAATGTCACTGAGCTCTTCAAGCACTTAGAACATCTGCTTATCATGAAGACCCCTCCTAGGTCCTGCGCGACAGCCAAAGTGACTTCCATATGATTGATGGCAACTGGTTTTGCCTTTTGATTATTTGTACTTTATAGTTTGCCGAGCAGAACTAAAGGGGCTTTCGCACTAGACGAAATCCCCAGGGATTTCTCAAAAATTCCATGGGGATTTCAGTCGGGCTACTCACACAACCGAAGAAATCCCTGGGGATAAGCCTTTCCCCGGGAATTTCTACCCCTGCTGGGGGGGGGGGGGGGTAGGGTAGGAGAAAACCCTAGGGTTTTACGTATTTCCACGGGGAAATAGGGTCTCCAGGAGTTTCCAAATGGGTCCAGTGTGAACGGTTGTGGGGGTGTTGGTGGGGTAAAAAAATCCCCAGGGATTCGCCCTGTAGTGTGAAAAGGGCTCAACACATGTCATCAAGTTCCCATGAAAATATGGTTGGCCATCTTGTTTGATTATCAGAGAAGACGCTTTGCATATTTTTAGCTCTACTAAGTTTGACCCTAATTTGATTAGAGTTTTAGAGTTGACAAAGCCGATTTGTGAATTTGAGATACTCTTCCTCGCAGGCCACAATGACATTGTATTACTGTCATACTCTTGTCTTTAATACCCTGCAAATGTTCCCAATAAGAGTTAAAACACTGGTCATGTTTCCACCAAAACCTGCTCCCACTAACATTGCATATGGGGCTTTCAAAACCACAGTTTCAGTTCCGGCTGTGTCCCCATTCAATTGCACAGGCTTTCTTCTTCTTCTTTTTTGAGGTGGAGGATGTTACAGTTTCGATTCCACTAAGACATTTGGACAAGATAACAATGCTTCCACGCCTGTGGAAAAAAAAGCTGTATTTTTAGCAACTAGATGACAGAACCAAAGGCAAGGTAGAAGTTCTGGATTTGAAAAGTTATACTGCTACCCAAGAATATGAGTGAATGTAGAAGTGAATGAGGTTACACCAACAATGGAAGCTTATAAAACAAATTGTCCTCTATTTGAGAACAGGGACACATTAATGGCAATCTCATGACAGAACCTATAAAGTCTAAATACATAAAGGTTTCAGTTGTGCACAATTAGCAAAATGACACTTTGTATATTGTTGGTCATTTAGCAGTTCGTTACATTTTTGTCCAAATGACTTTTTTTGTAAATCCATGTACACTTATTTTGCACTTGACACTGTTTGCAGTGCCTTTCAACATGTTCAATAAAGTTGTGGCCTTATAGTTAAACATCATAAGTGCACAAGATACGGTGATGTAACATCACAGGAAATTGCCATTATGCTAAGCATACACAACTGAAATCTGTTAACGACTCAACTAAATTTGAAAACAAATGAATACGAGCTAAAGATTACGATAAACAACAACATCATGCACCTGAGAATAGAGAGGAAAGGTATCTTTTATATATTTGTATTCATATATAAACCAAAACAGTTTTAAATCTAAGCGTCATTTAAAGTCTGCAATACCATTAAAAAATGTACAAATGTAATGAATACGAAAAACATCTTTCAGGCCGTTTCAAGGCACAATGTAAAATACTTGGCGAGTCTCATTCGAAAAGGACAGATAACAAGAGTATAAGGGCCAGATAATCATCCAAAAAATGGCAAAAAAAACTCACTTATAAACCACAATACCTACTTTGCCTAAATGTTCATAGTTGGTGTCACCAAAGTGGTTTTGTACAAATAAAAAGTAAAGGAGTAAAACTTGCAGACAAAAAATAAGTTTCTCTTTATGTAGATTTTTTTCTTCCCATACAAAATGTAATAAAAAGCAGAAAAGGAAGTTGTTGGCTGCTAGGCAGTTTAAGAAATGAGTCTTCAATGGTTGTCGCATTTTCAAACCATGGAAATGAAATTTTAGCATCTGAAGACAACTGGAGCATTGAGGTCCACGCTCTAAAGCACCACAAGAACCGAACTATCTAAACCTTAGCCAAAAGATTAAATAGCTTTTCACTGACGTCTAAGTTCAAAAATAGATTGCCAAAAGTGTTTTAAGTAATACCCTATGACATAAATTCTCCACTCGATAGAAAAACAAATGAATATCTACCCCTACCCTCAACAAAGTTAAATTTGAGATTTGAAAATCTGCAAGGATTCCAAATGTAAAACGCTTGCAGTGACAGCACGTGCATTATGACGTTCGAGAATGAACGTGGCTCTGAGCTCTGAGAAGAGCCGGTAATTCTAAACAAAAACAAATCGGTATTCTCTTCAGTCTCCTGACAACAGGCAGAGCACACACTGCCTCAATCAATGAGTTAGCAGCCCCTTCTTAGAGCCAAACTCACTCGGGGAAGAGACAATGAACGTGGCGCCACCGCAACCATTCTACATTGAAATACCTATACCAGGCAGGAAACTTTGGCTTGAGAACAAAAAGTTGAAACTATTAACACAGCTTTGAGCAGTGCTTTCAATGTTTAAGTTTTAAGTGGAATAGCAGGACAGTTAGCTGATCCTGAAAAAAAAGTCACACGCCTCTATTACAATTCAAACCCTGCTACAATCCATTCAGTGGAATAAATAGTCGGATGTTTAGTGATGTACAATACAATACTTCAAGGGAAAGCCCCCACCAAAAATGAAGTACACATGCAGCTTTTTGGGGGGGAAAAGTGAACATCCTTAAAAGTAGATCGACACTGTGAAAAAATCTCTCTTATCAATGCAAGAATTGGCTCCTTTTCCGCAATACATATATGAGACTGGCCAGGTGGAAAACAAGCTGCAAAACTTGGAACAAAAAATAAATAAATGACATGATATCAACTACACCTACATTAAGTAAAGAGATCAACGTACAATCTACACTGTAAAGACTATTAAAAGCCCTACAAAAGCAAAACTAGAAAATAAATTAAATTCAAAAGCTAAATAAGAACCTGGCTTTGGCAGCAGATTAGCACACAATTTGATGATAATTATAGAAACAAGTTTTGTTAATAAATTAGTTCCTTATCACGAGTATGCAAAACTACGTACCGGGTATGCATCACTGAAACTCGGAAGTACATGTAAATTGTATTGAATGCTACAGCAGTGATGGTGAACAATACACTAGTTAATATCCAAACGGAGCAACTGTGTGACTGGGATGGGTCATGTTTGAAAGATATTTGGTGCTTGTGGCACAAGCTTGTTTGTAGCTTATTCGTAGGGATTCAGTTTGGGTGGTCATGCAGTTTGGCCACCAAGAAATTTGCTCTGGGGGGCTGACTGACTGTATGCCAAATTTGTCATGAAATATTTCTGGCTGAACTGCAAAAAAAATCTCTGACAAAAATGCTTAAAAAAAACTGAAGTTGACGGAGAGCTATCAAAGGCATTTGCCATTAGAAGAGAAAACAAAAATTATAACTTTTTGCTATTTTCTCGTAACTTCAAAACCCAGTTTGATGATGAAAAATCCAAGCCATTTCACTGTAAGATTGAACCTATTCATGAGCCTCCTGTCCCACTCCTTCTGTCGGTCCTGTAGCTGCATGGAATTTGGCGCTACTTTAGACTGACAGTGGAAATGACTACTGATAGGCCAGCCGTGGGTGGACCGGAGGAGGGGGCATGCCATGCCACAGCGTTACATGACGCCAAAGTCTAGATCAACTTGGAATGAACGTACTTTAGGGATGACCAACAACATGTAATATCAAAAATGACAGAAACCATAGAGTGATATGAATTACACACTGCATACGCAATGATATTGTTTAAAAAATACCATTGTTCACAAATCCCTGATTTTGTCCAAGACAGAGAACCAACAATCATCTTCAAATCTAGCAAAATCTGCGCTACAAAATAACTCTCAATCTTTGCACAACCTATGTACATATAAAGCGGAAATAATTCCCCCCCCCCTTTTTCAAAATGCAAAATTGCCTAACACAATTTTTTTTGGACACTGCTGTTCTCGCATTCACCAAAATATTATTAAAAGGTAAAAACCGAGTAAAAAAAGTGACAAAATGCATAAATCTTTCTCTTAGTCCTTTCCAGTAGCCATGTTGAATACATTTGGACTATTCGTCCACTTAGGACGTTTGATCTTTGTGGTTAAGATTTATAACTGCCATGGGCTCACAAAATATTTCATTTTTTTTGCAAACATTAAAAAAGACATTATCAAAATGTTGATATACTTTCGTTGTTAACCCCCCCCCCCCAATTGTTTTTTTTTTTTTTTAAGTGCAGCATTCAAGACCAATGCAACATAATAGTTTCAGCTGCTCACCTGCTCTGAATGAATGAAGGGTTTTACGAAGCATTTGTAGTTGCATAAACCTGTATAAAACAAATGCCACGAAATGCCAACCCTAAAAATAAATAACTTTCATAGACTTTGGAATATATGTGTTATTGTATCATACTGAATTCTGAGGATTGGGGATTGAGAGGGATATCTACATGCACACATTTTAACTGTTTGTAAATTATATAATTTAACCCTGCTGGCTCCAACAGAAGCCAACAAATTTTGGGGCCTGTTGTCCTCTGTTGGGTTCAGCAGTGTACAGTACTAAAAGAAACTGTGCTAAGGATTGTTGGGGTCAGCATGGTTGTCTGGCCTGGCAGCCACACAATGAAGATAGTCAAAAAAATATATAGAAAAGCCCCAAAACAAAGGGCCTAAAGGGAAAGACCCCAAACAAAAGGCCCAAGAGAAAAGGCACAAAAGAAAAGTCCCAAAAGAAAAGGCCTAACAATTGTCTGTTTCTTGATTGTTGGTCTTTGTTGGGATCAACACTGTACAACACAGTTGGATTTTGTTGGGCCTGGCATTGTATGCAAAGTTACTGCAATATTACCATCATTGCAGGACCCTGCTGAACCCAACAGTATCCACTGTTGGGTACTGTTGGGATCAGCAGGCTTCCCACTTTCATGCTTGTTGGATACTGTTGGGATCAGCAGAAAAGAGTTAGGCTAACAGTGAGGGGGATAGGGTTCAAAAAGTAAACATAAAATAATTTGTCCAATGTGGCACGAAAATGCATATCAATATTTGGGCATAACATTTTCCAGCTTACGTTAAGGTACATATGTACTTAGTTAAATGGACTTCAAACAGCAGTGCATGACTGTCATGTGGATACTTGCGAGTCCACTTTTGTTTTCGGTCATTTGGTGATGCTATTATGAAATCATCTCTTTTCGAGAGTAGAAGGGTTCTGAAAAGAAGCAGTTGCTCTCAAAAGAGCGTCCTTGTGAACTGAAAAAGAACAGAAACTGTGTTGAGTCTCTCGGTTCTCTTCAGAATCACACTCGCTCACAAAAAGAGACTGCTTTCTATAGAATTATTGTGTCATCACAAATTATTCTTGACATGCTACATTTACATGTAACTTCATTATGAACAGCCTAGAATCTCATGTATATATGTAAAGATGTACAAGTTGTTGTACGAAATTGCTAAACAAATTACAAATGATCTATTTGGTGATTTGAGCAAAATTATCATGATTTTCTCCCCGTGGCCATTTGGGAAATGACCACAAAATTGGTATTTGGGGCCATTTGACATTTTTATGAAAAGAGTGAAAGTCAGAGGTATGGGGATTTAACTACTGCACTTTTTTGGCAAGACTTAAAGACCCTATTGTATGATGTATTAAAAAGATTTCAGATCTTACAAAATGCACGTGCAAAAATTACATGTATGTGTGCAAATCAAACTCAGCATTAACGTTTCCAATTTGAGGTCTTTCATTTACAGTCATCCGAATCTCAATGCATGAAGGCACTACACAACCAATCATAGCCATCATAAGCGGAGTTCCAACTGTAAATTCTACCCCTGGGGTTAATTTCACCAAGCTAGCATCATGGTAACACTGTCAATCGTTGATGATGCACTGTTGCCCTATAGACTCGACAAAACTCATCCGCAGGTTTTACAAGGTCAATTTTGAGAATCGATTATTGGCTAAAACCTAGTGACATGAGACCCAATTGATATTTACCCCTGCTGTGTTGTGTGATAGTGTGTTTTGAAGTAACTTTCCAGGGCTGGGTTTCACAAAGCCTTGCGATGCATCGTAACTCAACTTACGATGGACAACCCATCGTAAGTGTTTAGGCATACAGGCTGTATAGTTTCTGTGCATCGGTCATCGTGTTGCAATTGATCTTGTGTTGCGATTGATGGTTAGTTACGATGGGTTTGGTGAAATCGACCAGTAATTATATGTATGTCATTCGCCTCGGTAAAAAGTAACCGAGAAGAAATTTAACTGGGCCATTTCCACTGGACTTAAAATGGGAAAAGTAACCATCGTCTCAGTTACTTTGACCAAAATAAGTCCAGTGGAAACGCGGCATTAAACTCTTTCCCTGACTTGTTTAACTTATCGGTCACGGAGCACATTGGCGTGCTTCCTCTTACTCTTGGCCACGTCCTTGCTTGGGGTCTTCCCAGCCTCCAGCAACTCGGGAGGGATGTGGGTCTTCAGATGCTCCACCAGCAGGGCCCTGTTCTTGCTCTGGAAGCCGCACTCCTGACAGCAGAAGGTCACCGGGCTGCAGACAGCCTCGGGTACCTGGATGGGGGGGCCGGGGGCAGCCGGGGGGAGGCCGACCACTGGCGGCACGCTCTGCTGCACGGAGACGGCCGCCGCTTCAGGGGACCAGTCGTGCCCGGCGCTGTTGGAGGAGGGCACCAGCAAGAGACGTCGGATGTCAACCGCACTCCCCTTGCCCTTGTAGCTGTAGTTGGGGTCGCTGGCGTGCTTCCACATGTGGCACTTGAGGGCCGGCAGGTAGCCGCAAGTGTAGCAGCACAAGCTGCACTTGTACTTCTCCGCCGGCTCGGCGGCTTGGCTCTCGGGGCGCCAGTCGGGCCGGGCGTGGCTGCGCATGTGGGAGCGCAGGCTCTGCGGATAGGCGCCGGTGTAGCTGCAGAGGTGGCACTTGTAGGGCCGGTCCACGGCGTGGAACTTCTTGTGGTTCTTGATGCCGTTCTTGGCGCTGGACTTGTAGTCGCACAGGGGGCACTGGTAGAGGTTGTCCGGCGGGTGGCCGTCGCCGGCGTGCTCCGGGAGGGCCTGCTGCTGCGTCTCGGCCGCGGAGCTGCCCTCCTTGCAGCGGTTGGGCTTACGTTTGGCACAGCCGAGTTTGTGCAGGATCAGGTCTTTGGTTCCGTCAAAGCCCTCCCCGCAGTAAGTGCACTTGGCTCTCGATGTTGCCGGCTCGCTGTGGGCGTTCGCGAGGTGCTGGTCCA
Organism: Luidia sarsii; assembly: GCA_949987565.1. Taxonomy (NCBI): domain Eukaryota; kingdom Metazoa; phylum Echinodermata; class Asteroidea; order Paxillosida; family Luidiidae; genus Luidia; species Luidia sarsii. The sequence goes on from OX465110.1 coordinate 13,646,242, forward strand.
ACTCCGAGCGGTCTTGGAAGTCCTCCTGGCATGCCGTGCGCGCGAAAGCCTCGACGGGAGTTGAGTGCGACAATCTGTGCTCCTCGAGATCAGCCTCCTTGTCAAAGACAGAAGTGCAATCAGAGCATCTGTGCACTCTCCTTTCATGAGTCATGAGCTTCTGATTGTCCGTACTCCGGGAATGCTGATCTGACTGTGCAGACGCATCGCTGTCATCTGCACCTTCCTTGCCCTTGTAGTTGTAGCTGGGATCACCGGCATGGCTCCACATGTGCGACTTGAGGGCAGGCAGGTAGTTGCAGGTGTAGCAGCAGAGCTTGCACTGGTACATCTCGGCCGGCTCCGTGCCCTGGCTCTCGGGGCGCCAGTCAGGGCGGGCATGACTGCGCATGTGCGAGCGCAGACCCTGCGGTAGGGCACCGGCGTAGCTGCAGAGCTGGCACTTGTACGGCCGGTCCACGGCGTGGAACTTCTTGTGGTTCTTCAGGCCGTTCCTGGCGCTGGAGCTGTAGTCGCACTGGGTGCACTTGACGAGTTTCGTCTGGCGGTGGCAGTCGTCCACGTGATCCTGGAGACCCTCCGGGGTCTCGGTCTGGAAGCTGCACTCCTTGCAGCTCTGCATCTCGCGCTTGGGACAGCTGAGGGTGTGCAGCAGCAGGCCGCTCATATCGCTGAAGCCCTCGCCGCAGCAGGAACACTTCCCGTGCAACGAAGCCTGACTGCTGTGGGACTCCTCCCAGTGGCGGATGAACTCTGCCCGGCCGTCAAAGCTCACCTGGCACGCCTCGCACCGGAAGGGAGAGTGCAGCTCCTTGTGCACCTCCAGGTCCCTCTCCTGGTCGAAGAAGGCAGGGCACTCGGCGCACCTGAACAGCTCCGAGCAGTGGGTCTGGATGTGGAGCTTGAGGCTGTCCACGGAGTCAAAGCGGTCTTGGCAGAGCGGGCAGCGGTAGGAGTTGTGCACCAGATGTGTCTGCAGGTGCCGCTTGAGGAGTGGGTAGGTCCCGTAGGTCCGACTGCACAGCTTGCACTGGAAGGATTCCACCTTGTCCGGCGTGCACTTGGTGAAGAACATCACCAGGCTATCCTCTGATTTCAAACCGTCCAGCAACGGGCTTTCCTCCGCAGCTTTTCCGCGGTCTGCCGGCGACTGTCTGCCGGCTGGAAGTTGCGGAGTCCCACCCTGACAGGAGTCTGGAGAGGTCAGGGCGGCTGGCTTCTCGTTGTCGGGACAAAGGCGTTTGGCTTCCTTGGAGGACTCATCATGGGAATCAATTGCACAGCGTTTCAGTCCAGCAGCAGTCTGAGCACTATTCATGTTGTTATTGATACACATCTCCCGGACAGACTCACTCTGCTTTGCAGTTTGGAGTGGGCTCTCATCACTGGTCAAGAAGGCTACAACTTGGGAGTCCGTTCCATGCTCAGTTTCTGCTCCGGCATTTTCCTTTAGCATCGAAGCAGATTCCCCGCGCAAAGTGCTCTGTAACAACGTCTCTAGCATTCTTCCCTGAGATAGTAAGACGTCAGTGCAGCAAGCGTCACCTCCTTTCCTATCGGTAATGGATGTTTCGTTCGCATCCTGAATTGCCTCAGAACTCGGATTCATTTGAGAGGTGTTCTGCTGGCAGCTTGGCTGAGATGGGGGCTGCAAAGAGCTTGAAGAAACAACCGAGACTGATCCCAATGTCAGATCTGAATCTGTCTTGTTGTGTGACTCTGACTCTTCCTTAAACTCCTTCCTGATCCATTCAGCGCAGTCACCTTGTTGCGATCTTTCCTCTATGCTTTGGCGTGAAGCGTCTTGATTTGTAAGGGCAGGCTGGGCTGATTCCTCAGTGTGTGGTGTTGGCAGTGAAGCCGGATGGCTCTCAGAGCTTAGGACGCCTTCATGGGGCAGTACAATTGCCTCGGATCTCTCCACTGCCAAGGGCAGTTCTCTGGCCGACCTGACGGCAAACGGGACAAAGGCATTCTCACTGCCATCCTCCGCCTGGTCAGAGGAGAGGGCTAGAATGGGCTCAGTGGTGGCCTCGACCACTGCAGCTGGTTGGGGGACTTCCGCATCGAGGAAGAGCGTGCGAGGGTCGGCCGGATCGATAGCCAGCACCTGCGAGTCCACACCGTCGTCGCTAATCCTCGAGTGCCTTTCTGGAAGCAAACCGCCAGCAGCCAAAGGGTTGTCAATGCCATCTGCCACGGCAAATACCAGCTGCTGCGGATTCTGCATGCCGTCTGCTGGCATGTCACTTGGATTGCCAAGTGAGGAGTCGGAGCTTTGGTTGCCGCTGTCCTCGGCTTGCCCCGAGGGATTCACCCTCTTCTGCGTGAGCATCTCTTTGAGGAGGGGCATGGAGGACGGAGGGATGTTGATGCCATCGCAGTGGCAGCCCGCAGAGCCTTCAGTTGAGTCCCCTGCCCCTGAGCAGCACCCGCATGCCGCCTTGGTTTGTCCGCCGATCCCAGCCGGCACGCTTCTCCCTCTGCTCCCTCCACAACAGGACGGACTCGGCTTAGGCGACTTGGCCGGGCTGCTTCGCCTGGCATTGCTGTGGATCGCCGCGGGGCGTTCCTTGCCGGATGGCGGGGTGGTGGCGGCGGCGGCGGCGGTGGTGGTGGCAGTGGAGGACGCACTAGAGAGACTCTTTTTCAAACGCTCGTCGTTTTCCACGACGGGATAGGAGCAGCCCTGCTCGCCGGCGTGCCGCCAAGCGTGGGCCTTGAGGGTGGCCAGCCTGTCGCAGAGATAGCCGCACAGCAGGCACTTGAAGACAAACTGCTGCTCCCTCTCGCTGCTTGGCGTCGGCAGAGCCGGACTCGAGCCCGACGGCGGCCTGCTGCTCTCCGAGGTCCTCCTCTGGCTCGGCTCCTTCGGCTTGGCTGCCGTCGGGGTCCCCGCTGCGTCAGAGCCCGCCAGGGCGGGCACGTGCTCCCACATGTGCGCGCGGAGCGTCTCCTCGCAGCGGCAGGAGAAGCCGCACTCGGAGCACTTGAGGAGCAGCTCCCGGTCCTGGTGGTGGCCCCTCAGGTGGGCCCGGAGGTCGGCCAGCGTCCCCGTCGCGAAGGGGCAGCCGCTGCACTTGTAGACTGGCGGGGCGTGGTGGTGGTGGGCCTTGGCGTGGGCCCGGATGCGGCTCTCGGCCGCCGCGAAGAAGTCGCAGAGCTTGCACTTGTAGATGCGGGCATCCCGGTGGCCCGAGAGGAAGTGGTAGAGCAGGTCCTCTCGGCTGGCGGCCACGTGCGGGCAGAGCTCGCACCCGACCCCGGCCTTCCCTTCTCCGCTCCCAGGTCTCGTTCCCCGGCGCGTTCCATCGCAGCACTTGCACAGGACCTCCTCCGCACTCGCCGGCCGTCCTGCTCCTGGTGTGAACAGACAGGAGCACCTGGCACACTTCTGCACGGAGTCGGACCTCTGGGTCTCCCCGGGGACCCCAACTGGCGCGGGGCTGCCCCCCGAGGCCGGGCCCGGATTCCGGCTCCTCTCGCTGTCGTTGACCAACTCCGTTAGCTTCTCGATGACCACCGACAGGGCGTCGCCCTTCCGCGATGGGGGGCACAGGGGAGGGAGGTGGGGCTGCAGGGAGGGGCTTGTTTGGTCGCCGACGGCGCCCTCGTCTGCCCTCCGATGCCCCTCAGGGTTGAAGGTCACCTTCAAGCATCGGGAGTCCAAGAAGCCGGAGCTGGACATGTTGGACCCTGTCAAAACAAGAAGGTGCCAAGACATGATAACCCCTCTTGTGAACAAAGTTTTGCCCCTTCCTAATGTGTAATCAAGACTGTGGTTTGGCAAAACAAAAAGTAGCTTGGTTAGAAAGCAATCCAACTTTTTCTAATGTAGATATCTCATCAGCTTGACCATCAAGCTGGGTAAAGTCATACAGTCAAGTCCAATGTAAAGACTGCGAGTGTCAAACTTAATTTTGATGATCTCAAAATTTAGTTGGCCTGACGTTATGATCCTAGCAGGATCTTTCTCAAAGGCACTCTGCCTTTGAGAAAGGTCCTGCTAGGATCGAAACGTCAGGCCCACTAAATTTTGAGATTTGCATTTTGGTAATTTTAGTCAGTAAGCAGTTTGCAACATCACTTTGATTTTGATGAAGCGAAGAATCCAAAACAACATTTCATCCTGCTTTATACAGGTTCGACATTGCATTGCAAACCATATAACAACAGCAAGAAAATGGTACCATGAGTTTTGAAAATATGTCCGCTTGAAAACATGTCTGATACAAGCCAAATGATTGAACTCAGTGAGATCACCTGACAGAAAGCACCATAGCCATAGCAAATTGGGCTAGATATAAATCTTACACCAAGGAGGAAGGCAACCATCTAACAGCGTGTTTCTACTGACGAAAGGTTGCGGGGTGTTTCCGTGCGTCTTCGGGTGTTTCTGGGTGGAGTGTCCAGTAGAAACACAACCGGGCGTCAAATTTTCCGAACGTCATCCGGCAACCCAACGTTCACCAACAACCACCTATTGAGGTGGATCTTGCCGGGTGTCTTCGGGTCACACTCGCAGTAGAAACACACGCAGTTGCTAGTTACCGGGTGTACCGGAAATGCAACAGAAGTAGTGAACATCGGGCAATTCCTTGCTTTGACCTACGGCATGACCCGATTCATTAGTCAGGTCTAACCTGGACGAAGGTCGATTGTGGGCGACACCCGCCTTTTCCGTACTGAGTAGAAACAGGCGTTTGTCGGTGATCCGGATCACCGACACCCGGAATATAGTGGGTAAGAAATACCGGGTGTTAGCGTGTGCTCAGTAGAAACACACTAGGGCTGGATAGCTCAGATGGAAGAGCACTGGCATGTTAAATCCAGAGGTCTCGGGTTCAAGTCCCCGGTCCAGTCAAAGTTTTCTTTGCCAATTTTTCAATTTTTTTTTTTAAACTTCCCAGTCCGTTTTTCCTTGGTTTGTTTGACCAAGGTAAAGATGAGTAAACAAGCAAGGCAGGAAGAGGGAGATTTGTTTGTGCAGTCCCACAGTTGGTCCAAGAAGGGGCATCCTTGTCACTTTCTAGCTGGGTCTGCAGTGCTCCAAAGACTTGTTGCTTTGGCTAATCAATTTCTACGGCACCAGATCGGGTTAATCACATTCTGTTGTACCTTCTGTTGTCTCCGAGTAGCAGTCCGCATCCTTCCTCTGACCCGGAATGGTATGGCTCCAGCGCGGGGTCATCTCGGTCACCTCAATGTTGCTGGATGGCTCCACCACCACTGGCCCCAGCCGGCCGGACTCCTCCATCGATGATGCGGGGGAGCGACGGGAGGGATGCCTCTCTCTGTGGCCATGTCTGGAGCCTGTTTTCTGTTTGGGATGAATAAGAGAGGAGGGGGGGGGGGTAAACACTCTGGGCTCTTGAAAATCTTTGTTTGGCAATAATTTCCTCACAGAGACGACAAAATTTTGTGAACAAACTGGGTAAAGCAAATTTGTTGATACTTGATAACTTGAATTTGAAGTTATCACAAAAACTGTTGCAAACTGCTCACTGACTAAAATGACCTGCAATTCATTAATCTTAAAAGTTAGAGGGCCTGACGTTTTGATCCTAGCAGGACCTTTCTCAAAGGATGCTTCCATCCTAGCAGGAGTTTCAAGGTCCCCTAAATCCTACAGAATCCTTGTTTCCTACTGCAGGAAATTGTAGGATTTGGGGTACTTGAGAGTTGATGCATTGTAGGAATTTCCAGGATAGGGGGCATAAGGCGGATTTGTCACTGTAGGAAAATGCAGGATACGGGTTACTAGGCCTAACGTGATGGGGGATGATCTTGTAGGATTTGGGCTCCATTGGACAAACACCAAATTAGGATTTTGAAGGATTCGGGTCATGTGGTTATACAATTTTACATTGAAATTGTACATTTTATTAGCCACAGAAAAACAAAAGAATATTTTTTTCTTTCCAAAAATTCAGTGCAGGATTTGGCAGGATTCAACAGTACTGCAGGATTGTGTAGGATTCGGGTCATATGGGGCTTTTTACACTGAAGGATAGTAGGATCTTGCAGGATTTGGGTTATGAGCAACAAAAAAAGGTGTGGGGAGTTAGGGTTAATAAGCAGCTCTATGGAAGTTGGAACTGGTCACTTGCTGGAGTCAAGAGTAAGACCACCCAAAAAACTGAACGAATGCAAGCAGGCCATAAGAAAGAGAGGCTTTCAATTGACACGCCACCAGTGTGAATGACTACCTTTGGTTGTTGCTGAGGGTTACTGGTTGGTTTTTGCTTCTTGCCGCCACCTTTCCGCACATTTTTCCTCTTCATCCTTGCCATCCTACAAAAACTGAAAGCCAACAAAAATCCCAAACTTTAATGTTATTTTGGGCAAGATTTTACTTTAATTAGTTAATACCCTCCAGGGCTAGACTTTAGCACTAGCCCGACGGTCATTGTCTGGTAAAAACAGCTGCGGGCTAGTAAAATGACCCACTTTGCTAGCCCGGCAGACTAGTAAAAAGTAGACAGCAGTGTGGCGTTAAAAAAAACAAAAAAAAAAAAACGGGTGATGATGAGAAAGTAGAAACTAAATTTTCTGGCAAAACAATTTAAGCGTGAGGCTTGTCCTCATTGTGAAAGTATGGGGGGAAAAGTCCGCAATAGACCACCTATTGTTATGAAGACAAAAGCCATTGTCTGGAACGACCAAAAATTAAGTTTAAATTGGATATGATTTCTGGCCCATGAGTGAGCTATTATTGCAAAAATAATGTGATTTTAACTTTTTAAAGATATCATCCTTGGGGGTAATATATCAAAACAACTCCCTGATTTGACACAGCATTATATTGGACTGAGGCAGGACAAATCAATAACTAATTTCGCTATAAAACAATATTCTATTTTTCATATAAAAATGGCAATCCACGTAGACACTAGACAGTTAATTTCATAACTTAAAACTGAGAAGCATTTACACGTATTTCTTTACATTAGCCCCATATCATTATGGCAAGATTAATAATAGTACCCTCACTAATAAATGTCTGGGAGGGAAATAACCCAAATTAAATCACCAGTTGTAATCTAGACACCATCCATGGTCTAGCACAACCACTTCCTTAAAGAATTGACATATAGTTTTCCAAAAATTCATGATTTTGTGATGTGTATGTGCGGGGCACATTATGTACTTTTTTGTATTAGTTAAGTGCATGTTCTTTACAGTGCCTGCTGTCAGTGACAGCCAAGTGCTGATTGTCGCTCGGTTGACAAATTAATGAATAATGATTTTGGCCCTTGGGTCAATAATACTGCAAGTCCATTTCTTTCTTTTTTGTGGTGGGGGGGGGGGGCAAGTGTGAAGTGGTGTGCCAAACAGTGTCGTTTCTCTACATTAAAACAATAATATTTCAATGATTATTTCACTATTTCATTATTTAAATTTGGTATATTTTGTATTGTGGATTCACTGGGGGATTTCCAGTTCCACCTTTTCTTTCTTTCTTCCCAGGTTTGTACATACTGGGTGTCCCAACCCACTTGTCCGTTTATGAAACCCTCCATGATGGAACTCATTCTAAAGCAAACATCTGGTGTCACACGAAATACAACGTGCCATACGTTAACCTAAAAATCCCATATTGGCCAGACACAGGATCAAGACCGTCTGGCCGAATATTAACTTTGCAATTTGCATGGCCATGAACCCAAATCGTTACAAGTTAGAACCCATTTTAAAAACATTATTTGATGCTATTCCAACTAAAATATTAAGCACAAATGTGATTCATCGGGTGAAGAAGTGGATGAATAGGTACTTACGTGAGAATATAAGGCAAAACATCATCTTAAATGGCAGATAAAAACGGGCAACGAGATCCAAATTCAAAGGCGGGCGACACATTCTTTCGCTCAATTTGAGCTTCAGTGTGTCACGTGACAATATGTTGATCAGGTGGTACAACGCACAAGGTCATGTGACTTCCTTAAAATGATTTTTCACCCAACATTCTCTGGTGGTTCTGTCCTAAATATATTGAAATAAAGTAAACGATAATACTATGATTAATCTTTGGCTTCTTTTTTTTCTTAATTCGAGTCAAATTGTGACGACGTCCTGAAATAATCTTAATTCATGCTAATATAAAATTTGCATTATTCATGAGAACGAAATAGTTTAGGGATCTTCGCGTAAACCTGCTTAAACCATGCTTAAATGAAGCTTTAACGGTACCGACCTCAGGGTACATACCCTATGCAATTGAGTGTGGTGTGTAATGTAATGAATAACAAACCATTTTTTTTAGAAAGGTTATTTTCCCTCGTTCACGCTGTGCCTAAAACTAAAAGTAAAAAATTGTTACGATCTAAATGCAACAGCGCCACCAATGTTTCTCCCGTGCACAGTGAAAGAAAATGGCGGCGCCCATGCGAGTGGTCTATCGCCACTTTTTAGGTGGTTTTTGCCGCGATATTCCGACAGTATTTCGCGTGGAGAGGTCATTAAGATTGCAGAGTCTTGCGCGATGTCACACAGTGAGCCAGTTGGCTGGAGGTAATACCAATCATGAACGAGAAAACCTTAATTAATGTAACCTTGCTACACGCTGCTATTGAGTATTGTTACCCCCAGAACTGTAGTGTTACTAGTACTTAGTAGTAGTACTACTAACTAGTGACTTAGTGTTACCCCCAGAATTGTTACCCCCAGACGTAGAACCCCACAGTTCTGGGGGTAGAGTATTGTATCGTGGGAACCCCCGTTTTCGACGGTACACGTTTTCGACGCTTGGCCTTCTAACTCACATCGCACGATAAAAACATCTCCCTATAACGATCTCAGACTTCGTATCTTCCAGTTGGTTTCCTGCTCTTGTCCGTCACCGAAAATATGGAAAGTTTAGGCTCTTCCGGTAGGCCAAACTCGTGTGATTCAAAAAGTTTCACTTTTGGGGTCTATTTTCCTAGGTACAAAATTGGCAGTTGCTTCGAAGCTCCAGTTTTCTTTATTGTTGCCTGTTATTCCTGAGTGTACCATAACAAACCCCAACATCCGTAGAAAAAATATATATCACGCAACTTGAGTTGAGGCAGTCCATTCTGGGTAAAAACTATGGAGGCTCCTATAGCCTATAGGGCGTCTCAGTTATATAATTTATTTTTTATTTTTTCCTATTATTATTTAAAGACAAAAAGTAACATGGCCCAATAGGGTTTTATAAAAAAATAAAAAAAAATAAAAGGGCAGCTAGAGAAAGTACCAAGAAGTACCAATAACTGAAGAAGCAGTGAGAAAGAGGATTGTGGAGTTTTTTTAAGCGTCACAATTAAGAAGACATCAACCAGACCAATACGTTTTAAGCATAAATTATGAATGATTTGAGGAAAGTGTTAGAAATAGAAGCAGTGTCGAAAAAAAAACCACAAAGATGAAAAAAAAAAAAATACAGGGAAGAATTTTACAGTGCCACACAGCATTTTAAGTTATTTTAAGAATTTATTTTGCGTTTGTCTGCACTGGGACACCTTACTAAACACCAACATCGAAAATAGGTCACGATGCTTACTGCGTGGTGCGCCGCGGACGTCAACAAAACCTGGTAATCTTACAGAAGTGACAGGCTTGATCAACCTTCTCTATGATTATTTTAATAGTCTGTGGTGTGGACAAAGTGACTGAGAGCTCTTTTAGTGTGATACTTTCTCCACATTGGTCAGCTTGAAAAAAAGTCCTTATATCGTCGAAAACCGGTAACTGGAGGATACTAATTTAGTAATTGTATTAGCATGTGATGTGTATTGACATTTGAATTGAAATTACAAGCACTGGGTAATGTAATGACTACTTTTTTTGTTTTGATTCATTAGATTCTGCAGGTATTGATATCGGGCTTCCAGCCCCTCCCCCCGCAGATGAAACGGAAATGAAGAAAAGACTTAAGCATCTGAGGAGCAACAAAGTGATCTCTGAACTAGAGAGGAGTGCTCGACAAAGAACTTGTGAGTGGTTATTACTACTACTAAGTACTAGGCCTTGTTTAAGCTATAGAATTGTAGCTTTAATAAGTGATAAGTATAATGGTTGTTATATTTGCTTGGTGTATATTATTATTAATTATTATGTCCCACGTACTTCAGGGAGTTCAGAAACAAGACAACTTCACTCAAAATGGAGTTTCTCAAATGTAATCAGAGATATTAACCACTTTGCACCGGGGGGTTTTTCAGCGCCGTTGACGGCCATACGGGGGTTTGTGAACAATGCATCATTTTAAAAATTTGCTAAAACAATCGGAACAATATATTTCTGTGAAATAGATCAATAAGGGTATACTATGGGTACAAGAGAGTAAAACCTGGCACAATTCGGACGTCGTTGTGGCTTTTGTCAAGAGATTATCCGTTCGAAAAAGGGCCCTTTGTGCGTTGTCAATGGACCGTAACGGACGTGTGTGTGTGCGTGCGTGTACGCTGCTGACAATCCCTGACCGCAGACTCCAGCCTCTACTCCAGGCAGTCAAACCTTTGAGTTGGTCGGCCACAAAGGAGCGTACAGATTACGGTAAAGAATGTGGGGGGAATTCCAATGCCAGACCGACGACCGTTGGGCTGTGTGGCATGCAAAGACAATGTCCCCCGCGTGCTTTCAGCTGCAGTGCAGTATCCCTCGATCCTCCACAGTAAAAGTCCCACAATTGCACAATTACTGCTGCTAATCTTGCAATTCATGTGGCAACTTGCGTCAAAAAGGGTCTTTGTACTGATTCGTATTGCTTTGTTCTAAGCTGAAAAGAGTCTTTGTTTAGAATGTGGATAATAGTGGTGCCCGGATTCGGAGGGCCCCGTTGCAAAGGCAATCCAATTGACCTCCGGATTCGGAGGTCCCGGCGCGAAGTGGTTAAGTGCATGATTCATCAAGGATCATTATGTTGGTAAACATGGTCCAGAGTGACTGAACGATGCTGGCTACAGAGAACCAAGCACATACATATTTTCCATTCGTGATGATAGACTTGCATATAACACTTGTAAAAGTTGTATTGCCACTCTCCATCTGCCAGTGCAAGTTCCCCTGGAGGAGGTCAAGCGAGTATGGGAGCAGACCAGCGCCCCCTACCACATCCGGCGCATCGCGCACCACTACGGCATCTTCAGGGACCTGTTTGACTCCGCCGACTTCACGCCCCTGGTCACGCTGCGGGTGGACTACGAGCAGAACGAGGAAGAGACTATGCCAGTCTACTCCGGCAACTTCCTCACCCCCACAGAGGTAAAAGCCGCACCTTGGTAATACACAAGTCAAAACAATGCAGACCTCACTCAACGTATGACAGACGGTACCATAGGCCATGTATCACAGGCTTGTCGTGGCTAGATGAGACTGAAATGTTTCCATAGCGGATCACAATAAAGAGTTTTGCAGTGACATCGCATGCATAATCTTATATAGTACTCTGTACTGTAGTACAAAGTACTAGAGTACAAAGTCCAGTACTTACGCAATTAGATTCAAACGTTCTGTCTGTTGTCAGTCTTCTTTGTGATGGGCAGAGCAGGCCATCCTCAAACACTGAGGCTGTGTCAGAATGTATTGGCCACAGCCAGAAAGAATACACTCTTCTATGGGGATTGTAAGTAGCCGCTAGCTTCTGGCTTCTATAGATCCGTGTGTAAACTGGAGCTGTAGCCGCTTCATTCGGACACGGTCCAAGTCCCCCAATTCTACTCACAATGACCACACAAACGCAAGGAGAGATTTGTACAAGGTGTCACCACAGTCTTATCATAACTTACTACCGTGATCGTGAATAGCATAATCTTATCTAGGGTTTGCCAGTGCGTGGAACCAAGCACAACGATCAATGCTCAAACCTTTTCCCCATCTCTCACAGGCTTCTCAGCCACCATTCGTTTCCTTTGACAGCCCCGACGATGCCCTCTGGACCTTAATACTCACAAACCCAGGTGATAACATTTTGTCTTGGATGCATTCGTACGCTAGACTGCACTCCAGATATCTTCCAAATGTTACAGTAGATTTCTGTGTAGCTCAGTAATATATTTAAATGGATTGCAGTGTTTGGTTCAGTTTACTTCAGTGCAGTAGTTAGTACATTGTATAGCGTTTAGTCAGTACAGTAATAATTGATATACACAAATGTTGCAAACTGCTTACTGACTAAAATTACCAAAATGCAAATCTCAAAATTTAGTGGGCCTGACGTTTCGATCCTAGCAGGACCTTTCTCAAAGGGTCCTGCTAGGATGGAAACGTCAGGCCCACTAAATTTTGAGATTTGCATTTTGGTATTTTTAGTCAGTACAGTAATAATTGATATACAAAAATGTTGCATACTGCTTACTGACTAAAATTACCAAAATACAAATCTCAAAATTTAGTGGGCCTGACGTTTTGATCCTAGCAGGACCAATTCTCAAAGGGTCCTGCTAGGATGGAAACGTCAGGTACAGTAATAATTGTTTGATAATCATACTTTTTGGCTTCACCTCCTTCACTTCTCCCTTTGAGCTTTCATCTTCCCTCCTTGAATCCCTTCACTGCTGCCTGCCTTCTCTGGTGATCTGGCCCTTGATTCTCTGGCAGTTTTCCCCCCTTTTCTACCTTCCAACATCTTCACGTTATCACTTCTCCCCCTTCCTATCTGTCTGTTTTCCTCGTCATTCTGCCTTTGACAGAGGTCCTGCAAGGATAAAAATAAAATGTCAGGCCCTTTAAGTTGTTTAAATTATGTATAATTTTCAAGGGTAGGTAATCTACAAAAATGGTGCAACCTGCTTACTGACTGACATGACCAAAATGCAAATATCAAAAATTAGGAGGGCCTGACATTTTGATCCTAGCAGGATTGTATAATTCCAAAATTGTACAAATAATATGAAGTATAGGTGATATACAAAAATGTTGCAAACCGCTTACTGACTAAAATTACCAAAATGTAAATCTTAAAATTTAGTGGGCCTGACGTTTCGATCCTAGCAGGACCTTTCTCAAAGGCAGAGAAAGGTCCTTTGAGAAAGGTCCTGCTAGGATCGAAGCATCAGGCCCACTAAATTTTAAGAATATGAAGAATAATTAGAATTCTATTAGTCATGGTGTTAGGGATGTTTACTCACTGCCGTCACACTTGAAAAAGATGGTCCATATTCATTGGCCGTGCTTGGAATTCTTACTTGCTTTGAATTCTATTGTGTGACTTCACTGCCCTAACGCCCGGCAAATGCTACCTCTGAAGGCTTATACCAGTGTTACGTAATAGAATTTACTTTAAGTCAGTATAAAAGCTATATTTGTTTTCAGTATTATTAGTTATTACAGTACAGTATTTAGAGTAATACAGGACATGGGAATGTTTTTTATTTTCGGAGACACAGTCCTTCATAGTGTAATCCCTTGGTTTCATATTCTCTTTTACAGATGGGCACTTAGTGGACAGCAACAAGGAGTACATTCACTGGATGATGTAAGTTCCAGATTTGAGAAACCTAACATCCCCAAAGGGCATAGAAAAGTGAAGGCCATCTCCAAATCCATTTGGCTATGGCTAGAAAGAACACACAAGTCTATGGCACTTGGCTGGAGCTGCTGGCTAGTCGCTTCCATTGATTGAGCCATAACTAATGATTTCACATAAGGCCTTTACCGAAATCTTGGATAATGTATAACCTACTACGTTCTTTCTCTGTTCATTGTGTGTTTTTCTTTTCTCCCAAACAGTGGCAACATCCCTGGTAACCAGCTGAGTCAGGGGGATGAGATTTATAACTACATGCCCCCCTTCCCTGCGCAGGGCACCGGCTATCACAGATTCGTCTTTGTACTCTTCAAACAAGAGGGCAGAGTGGACTACAGTAGCGAGAGTGTCAATCTCCCATGGTGAGGATAGACAAAAGTGCATATTAAATGACAGTGCCCCACCGTAGCCACTAGAGGGAGCCCTCTTCGGCACTGGGGGATGCATGCCACTAAACAGTTCCAAGATGGCAGCCAGCACTAACTATCGTGACATGAAATTATGTATACCCATGTACCCACGATTAGTTTTTGGAGTCCAACCAAGTAATAAGTTGTACAATAAATGATGCAACCCGCAGTTTCAATGATTCAAAATTTGTGTGAAGCAGGGGCCTTAAAAGTCGTCCAATTTGGCTATGGAAGTGGAGGGATATGTCATGAAAACCAGCAGCAAATTTACTTCAGAAAAAACATGATGATTAGTACAAACATTTTGAAAGAATCTGGCAGATTAGGAATCAAGCGACATGTAGTATCGCAATGGTAACTGAAGCATGAACCATGAAGTCATGTCTTAGCACTGTGGCCTATGGAAGGTTACTCAGTGGTCTGTACCCTGTGTTCAGTGGAATGTCAGTTTGACACCCAAGCAGATAATTCAAGCTCTAAAGAAACTTTTGCCCTCAAGAAAGTTCAAATTCAAGCTGTCATTCTACGTCCAGTAACAATATGTACTTGAGTGCAAGGCACGTGTCCTTTGTTTCATCGTCACTTTGCAGTCGGAGTCTACAGGCGAGAACATTTGAGATGGTGGAGTTTTATCGGAAGCACCAGGATGCAATCACACCTGCAGGGTTGGGGTTCTTCCAGTGTCGCTGGGACGCCTCAGTCCGGGCTACCTTCCACCAAACACTGGGTAAGATGCTGGCCCTTCGTTCCCTGTCTGTGGTAGACTTGCACGAATGATATAAGGGCCGTTTCCACTGTCCAGATATTAATCGCAATTTGAATCGTGATTCAGAATTCTGGGTTTGTTTTGCGCGCGTTCCCACAGGCCAAATAAGAGAATTGCGAGCCGAGTGTGGTTTATAGCAGTTGTGGTCAAATGGTGGGTGTGTCCTTGAGGGTAGCCCTTGTAGGGAGACATATAAACAAGCATGTTACCTCCTGTCAATCAGAGCGTGAGCAGTGCATTTGGGGATTAAAAAAAAAAAAAAGGGCGATTCCGGGGAGCGTTCCCACACAAACTGCATCACAAATAAACGCGCTTATTTGGAAATGACTCACTAGTAGTGGAGTCCGAATCGCGATTCAAATCCCACTAATAATCGCGTCTATTGTGTCCACACACAGAAAATAAGTGGAGTTAGAATCGCGATTCAAAGAATTTAATTTTTGGAGGGGACAGTGCAAACGGCTGTATAGATTCGAGCCATTTGTAAGAAGAGCAAGGAAAATTTAACTGGACTGAGACTTGAACCCGAGACCTCTGGGTTATCCGGCCTCTACAGTGTGTAGGTGGGGCTCTCCCCAAATAGGCAACCATCTTTGCTGGGGTGTGGGCAACCAGTCTTTATCTCCAGGGATCATACCCCCGCCATTCTCATTCAGATGCAATTAACAGTTAGCAGTAAAGCCGGCCAGAGCATTTTGGGGATCCTACAAAGTAGATGCGCAGTCATTTGTCAAGTCTGTTACCGGCCTCGACTAAACTTCTTTGCACAGATATGCGGGAGCCCATTTTCGAGTACGACCACCCTGAGCTGTACATCGCCGAGCAGAAGAAATGGCCGCACAAGAAGCCCCTCCAGTACCTCCTCAAGTACATGCCCAAGGACCAGAGAGACAGAATCAGAGGCTTCGAGCCCCGCTTTCCCGACAAGCGCTTTGAAAAACTGAATCTGAAAGACATCTGAGTGTCTGGGAACCACAGTTTTTGGGGGTTTTTTTTGCAGGAGGGAAAACAGAATGAGGACTTTTTCTGAACCTTGGCTAAATCTGGACTCCCACTTCCATGGCGTGCACTCAAGCGGAGGTCTTTAGCTTCTGTTTGAAAAACGCTGCTGTTTTAAAATGGATAACGAACTTCTCTTCCTCCCACGAAGCCTAGCTGGGTTTTTTTCTGAGCTTTTGGGGGATTATGGGGATGAAAGCAGAGCTAGAGACCGAACTGTGGTTTTGAAAAAGGTCTGTGACTCATCGCAAAGATGCCGCATTGTGTGCAAACAATACAAATAAACCTCTAAATGAGCAGACAATGCCGTGTTGAAAGTTTCATGTTTTTTTATTTTCAAAAATTAGGAGTGCCTGGCGTTTGGATCCGAGCAGGACCTTTCTCAAGTGCAGAATGTGATTAATTTTCAAAATGCCCGTCTTTAAAGCAACGGCCAACTTTAAAGCAAGGGCCAACCAGATTTTAGTCCGATGCAATAGTACATAAGTTATTGCTATGTACATTGTTATTGTGCACTCCTTATCCAAGCAATATTATTTGCACTCAGACCTCATTGCTAGGGGGAAGCGGCTTGGTACAGTAAGAGATGATGGCATTTGGACGTGTGGTTTACGTATCTGGTTTGCATAACTGAGCCAATGGTCCCAAGTGAATTGAATAAAGCTGTACAGCAATAGTACATCACCTATTATTTCATTCTAATGGTCATTATTATTTTTGTCTTATGCTTATCCCCGCTAGAATATGCTACCGCAATTATACTGACCCAATTCATCTGTTACTGACTCCCATGAATACAAATGAAGAAGTTCACATCATAATCCCTTAACATGTGCTGCATGGGGAAAGCAGAGTCACTTCGGGATAACCCAGGTCTACAACAGGGAAGCCAATCTATGGCACATTGTTATTTGTTCATCTGCATACATTAGGCCAAGTAAAAAAAAAATATTAGTTTCTCATCCCCGCCCGCATCATTTTTTGGCCACCGAATAATTTGTTTATTTTTGGTGGATAAAATAATAAAAAGACAAATTTTCAATTGATTTTCGCTGTTTCCAGCCATTGAACCTCACACATGCACAGCCTACATATCGTACCGTACATAAAAACTACTGGAAATTAGAATACCCGTCTTTAGGGAAACAAAATTGTTTTGAAAAAGGCCCCCCCAAAAAGTGCCCGCATCCTCCTTTTTTCAAAATGTTAGGATGAGAGACTAATATTTTATTTTATTTGGCCTTACAGATATGAATAAAGTGTCTAAATGTGCTTCAAAGTAATGGTAGCCATTGAAAAGATTGGTAAGAGAGCCACATGTGTGGTAACTTCCATATGTGCAAAAATGCAAAACCAAGATGGCATCCAAATGAATGACGGTTGACCATCATTTCTTTTCCTTTTGATTTTTGCCACCTGAATAAAAATATGCTAGAAATACAAAGGTGCCTAAACGTATGCTTCTACAAGGATCTTGGGTGAAATGGTTAATAAGGGGACCCAACTCCCAAAGTGCACAATACCAACATGTCATCCCAGATGGCATCCAAGATGGCCGCCATTTCTGGTATTGTAGTGTGGTGGGGCAGGGTGACTGTTTTATTAGAACAATACAGTGAAGCAAATACTGGACTCTTCAGAAATAAACTGCAGAATTTCTTGAGAGAGAACATAAGTCGACATATCGGTATACAAAATCACATCTAAGGCTAGAACGAGACTGAAAGGCATGTAGTTATTGAAAACGCAGTGGCTGTTGTTACGGCAGTCGTCCGTGTGGTTCCCTGACTTCACAGTATTTGTCAGGATGTTTAGCTCTAGGAACCAGACTATCAGCTAATAGACTGGTTCAACCAGCCTGCAATGCTGACGAAATACAATCAAGTCAGGGAACCACACGGACGACTGCCGTAACAACAGCCACTGCATATTGAAAATAGCAGCACAAGCAGTGAGGGCTCAGTAACTTGTTCAAAGTAGCATGGGGCACTTATAGTACTGTGTATGACTGCCATGTCACCCTATCAAGAAAATGTAGAGGCAACATAATTGGGTTACTGGTACATGCGCAGAATGCAGCAGGAACACAGAAGCCCCGTACAAGTGCTCTCCAAATCCATTTGGTGGCCAGAATCACTGCATGCAAGAACCATGCTCTCCACCTCATGGTGTCTGGCCAAAACCAACTGCTGGACCGCTGCCCACACTCCAAACATCCCCAGGTTTGAAGCCAGACAGAGTCACAGTCCTACAACTTCTTTCGTTTCGATCCTAGCAGGACCTTTCTCTTTGACAGTCCCGCTAGGATCAAACTTCTGAGAAATATCAAGTGATAAAAATGTTACAGCACCAGTGGACTAACTGTAGAGGTTGACAATCTCTGATCAGATTGACAGTGTATACAGCCTAATGGTAGACTTCAGGGCTGCATGAAATATAAGTCATATGCCTTCTTGAAGTCTGCAATGAATATGGAGGAGATTGTCTTGATACTTGAGGACTGCTTCTGAATGTGGCTTCATGACCTTCTGTTTAGTGGGATATGTACATGGCTTTTTCACTCTGCCTTTTAGAAAGGTCCTGCTAGGATCCAAACATCAGGCCCACTAAATTTGGAGATTTGCATTTTGGTAATTTTAGTCATTAAGTGGTTTGCAACATTTTTGTATATCACTTTAAGACTTTTCTAAGAGTATAAAAATTCCCAAAATCCAAATCTAATGTAGAGTCTGACATTTTCATCCTTGCAGGACCTTTCTCGTAGGCAGAATGACAAGGACAAAATCAGATAGGAAGAGGGAGATCGAGTGATCTGGACATGGATAACAGTATTAAGGGACAATGAGAAAAGCTGACCAATATGATGCAGGGGGTTAAAAGCCCCTGCACAACAGGTCAAAGAATCCATACGTTGTCTGATCCAACACATGCATGAAATAGCACACCTGTGAAAATTTCAGCTCAGTCTCGAGAAAATTGTGAAAACCGCTTCGTTTGTTTCGCGAAAATGCAGCATTTATCGCCATACTGTTCCGAAAAAACATTTAGATCTTGGTGAGATGTAAATGATTTCTTTTACTCTTTTCTAAAAAATACAGCATTTTAGGCAGAAATATTTCAGTGCGAGGTTCCTTCCATAACCATCTTCAAACTGTATATATATCTGTTAACATCTGTTAACATTTGTTTTTTGATCTGACCAATGTGGTGCAGGGGCTTCAAAGAGAGAGGTTATTGTGATCAAGCTTGTAGTTCTTAAATCAAAACAAAGTCAAATTCGAGAGACATGGATTATATTTCTGGAGAGAAAGAGTGGAACTCGCCCCACTCCACCTCCATTTATTGTGATCGGGGAAAAACCTGAAATACTGTGACAGTCAGTAAAGTACACTCTCGCTTGACACTAGGCCGCAGTGGAACTTTTGGCCGGCGTTGAACTTTTAACCAATCGTAAATCCACTGGTGCTAGTATAAATTAAACAGAATATACATGACCATACACATCTCTTTCCTTATATTACACATGGTAATACCCAGGTCATGACAAGTACTCTATCGTTTTATCCTTTAAAAAATGTCATCGAGAAAACAAACCCAACCTTTTCGGCTGAGCTGGTCACAGATAATCCCCAATTCCCATCCCCACCTCATAAAATATTCAAATATCCGATGCATATTCAATTTAAACCTGTGCTTCTATTTAATATAGCCTCCTGTGGGTGCACCCATTGCTTCGTCGGGGGAAAAAATACCACCCATATTGGTTTGAAAAATATGCGTCCTCACATACATAAATATTCATATAATATTATTACTTTAATACAATATTATTCCTTTTTATACATGGCTTTAATATCAAGATTAGTTGATAGAAATATCGAGTCGGTTGAAAATAGATGATAGAGTATGATTAGGTTTTTTTTTCCTCTTCCCCAATTTTCATGTAGATACCTGTTTGGATCGTGATTCCTAAAACCTTTTTTTCTTGGATTGTTATTTGTTGATTAAATATGCTGGTTATTTACAGTGGTCATTATCAAAAGGCGGAGTTGACCTTTGACTATACAGTATATCATTTCCTGACATTTGTTGCTGTGAGCAACAGCCAAGGTCAAGTTATCTAATAGCATTGCACAGACATGTCGAAATCAGACCCCAAAATATGTACAACTCCATAGCAGAGTGGTTTTCAGATGGACTGCAGGGTCCTAGGTACCATACGTGTACAATGTAGAATTTATATACATGTATCATTATACATCTAGGATACAGTGGTTGAGCTTTGTCACAACTGTACAATAATGCATTTGGTCCAATTCTGAACAAACTGAAGAAAAAAATGATTGAAAAAAATGGCAAAGAACAAGCATTGGTTGTTTGCATCTGAGGGGGTGTGATCCCTGGAGATATACGGCAATTAATGGTTGAATTGCTTCTGACTGGCGTCCCCACCCAGGCAAAGACTAGTTGACCATTTGGGAGGCCACCATCTAAGGGCTGAGTAGCTTAGACAGGAAGAGCACTGGTACACTGGTTCAAATCCCGGTCTGGTCAAAGTTTCCTTCGCAATTTGTTTCAATTTGTTCAAAAGTTCCCTTTTTTCATCGAGTTTATTTGAATAAATAATGTGAAATTTTAGGTTTAGATTACAAGTCGATAAAGCATGGGATCTTAAAGGATATGAGTTGACTCATCTAAAAAGTGTTAGCCTTTATGTACATGTTAACTTGGGAAGACAACTACATGTACGTCTGGTTTAAGCCAGTGCTTGCCTTTAACCTTCTGCTTTCCCAAGTAGCAGCCAGGTCACCAAGTGTGATTATTAGGCGACTTTTTTGGTGGCACAGAACTGCTACAGTGGTAGCGTAAGCATTATTTTCCCCTTGAACCAGAACAAACGTTACAGGGCTTGAAATGTTGCTCAAAACAAGCCGTTAAAACACGATTCATATGTAAGTGGGCAGTGTTGCTACAAAATTGGCTGATTTGAGTAGCTCCAACGAGTTTTGTAACCTGAAAAAACGTATTTATAGATGTCTGCACAGGTGAACAATTCCTGTGTGGACACGGAACATTTACAATAATTTTTATTAACTGTACATCTGGTTTATAACAAGTTAGATTATTACTCCCAATAGCTGCTCTGCCGAAAAGGCCATTCTCTCAGAAAGACAATACAGTAATGTACAACACAGAGAATGTATTCACAATACATCGGATATACGATGCAAGCTAGTGGATTACTGCAGGAAATCAAAAGCAGAAAATCAAGGATTTCAGCGATTGGTTCGTGGCAATCGTGTTGTGGGCAAGTCAAGGTACAACAGAAAAATTGTCCAAAAATGAGGTTTAGACTTTAAATCAGACAGCAGCAATTTGCATTGCACTACTGAGATGACAATCAAACTCTGTCATCAGTACACAGCCTTTAAGGTGGACATGTACAGTAGATGCTTTGCATCAATTTAATTGAATCGTGAAGATTGAAAAGAGCATGACATGTTGATCCTAGCGCGACTTTTAATGGCTTCGAGAAAGGTCCTGCTGGGATCAAAACATCAGGCCATCTCATTTCTTTTTTTTCTTTTTTTGTAGATTTTAAAAAATTTGTGGTCATTCTCTTCAGCATCACTTCATTAATCTCATTAAAAATAATTAGAAAGATCATTCCAGGCAATCTAAACTCCCAGAATGCACTGCTTTCATCTTCAGAATGTACCATTCTGAAAGGGCATGATAAGATAATTGCCCTCAAAGGAACAGAAAAAATTGACGACTATGCCCGTCTCAGAACTTCAAATATATATCTAACCTGCAAGGCTTTACACTGACTTTGTTCTCTAGTTCTCCATTTGGGCAAGCGAATTCATGAATTCAATTTTTGTCAGCCCCCAAAAGGAAATTAATTCAAAACTGCCAATAAAAAAAACCCAGCTTACCATGAACTTATTAAATTCTATTTGGCCACTAAATATCTTTGTTTAGTGAAATGAACATTTAGTCAAAATTTGATAGTTTTCTGACCTCGGGTCAATGTATCAATGTTCATATCTAGCCCTGATTTCATTCAACTCAGTTTCCTTTGGTTTATTTTTATAAAATTTATTTTTCTCCAGATTTTTTAAAAAAGAGGGATGGCTATTGGACTAGCCTTGCTACAAGAGTAAAATTCTACACCCACACCTGATTTATTAACTAGTAACCTGTATCACACCTTGAAATAGCATAGCTCTCAACTGATCAAGATTTTTGAGGGATTCTGTAGGCTAGTTTAAGTATCATTTTGGCCAGAGGTAGAATTGGGCATGCTTCATGACTACCAGACTGCCAGAACATTCTAAGTCAGTTTCCTTTGGTTTACATTTCTAAAATATATTTTTTCATCAAATTTAGTGGGCCTGACGTTTCGATCCTAGCAGGACCTTTCTCAAAGTATCAATGTTCATATCTAGCCTTTGAGAAAGGTCCTGCTAGGATCGAAACGTCAGGCCCACTCAATTTTAAGATTTACATTTTGGTAATTTTAGTCAGTAAGCAGTTTGCAACATTTTTGTTGAAAAAACAAATTCTCCAAATTTTGCAGAGGGATTGCTATTGCCTTGCTATTAGAGTAAACATCTAGACCCGCACCCATTTAAAAAAAACTAGTAGCCAGCACCTTGTGGTAACGTAGCCCTCAACCCGTCAAGGTTTTTCTGAGAGCTTCTATAGCTTAGTTTAAGTATCGGATTGGCCAGAGGTAGAAGTCAGCATGCTTCTTGACTGCCAGACTCTGTTAGCTGGTTCCGCTGGCCGACAGCGACTGACGGATGGTCTGCCCAGCTGCCTACTGGCACCAGTAAGGTCAAGATCTGTGCTGGCCACTGGATCCTCCTCGAGGACCCTGACAATTCTGAACAAGTATTGATTCCACTGCCTCCCTTGGCTGACATCTGTACATGGTCCTGACGGCTGGCTGGTATGCAGTGGCGGGTCACTTTCACAGATCAGAGAGCGCCCTCGTTAGTCTTCGAATGAAGTGAGATGAACAAAACCACCCCACACTCCTTAGGACCCCACTTCGTTCAGAGATACAACTGCATGCATCTCTGTGAAGCTTTCGCACTTCAGCGCAGTATACAGTAGTCTCTTTAGTGATCAGTGACCTCCCGAGAAAACAATCAAGAGCTAGGCTAAGGGTTTTAGATTTTTTCTTTGAGCTAATTCATCAAGATCTTGTCTTGTCACATTTCTACTGGTGCCACAGTTATAAGCCGGTGCGCCACAGGTACATTGTCTGTCGTTTGTTCCTTTAAGATAGATGGCAAGGCTTAGTCTTAGTCATATCAAGCTTGGTGTGCAGCTTAACCACAATGCCGATGACCCTTGGTCGGCGGAGAGGGGTCCGTTCCAAACGGTCAAGATGAGGAAGTCCAGCGAGCGATCGCAAGGCGATGAGAGCTGCACAAAAACCATACGGCCCATTGCAACTCACGATGGGTTTAATATGGATTGCATGTTGAGCTACGATGCATCGCAAAGGCTTCGTGAAATTCAGCCCTGGG
>OX465110.1:13669652-13687152 GCA_949987565.1 Luidia sarsii
TGCACAGAGAGTCGTGCAACCTTTCCGTCTACCTTGGTGAAAGTCAGCATGAGCTGTATCTCACCAGGCCATCTGTGGCTGACAACTATACAGTGGGTGAAACAATACAGGAGGGTTTGCGGTGACACCATGTATGAGGTCTTATAAAGAAGAGGTATGGTTCTGAAAAGAACCTCAGTGGTAACTCGACGTTCCAGCCAGTATCCTCTGGCCGTCATCAGGAGAATATAATATTATATATAAACTGTACAAAGGTCTATCAAAACTGGCTGCAGTCACTACCTTGTAGCTTCCATAAGCAAAAGTGTTATTGCAAGCCATAGCCGAATGAATTTGATTGAGCAGCTAGAGTTGTTACAGGAAATCATTCATCATTGCATCAAATTCTTCCCCTTGTTGAAATGTTTATAGTCGAAGTCAAAAAGCAAAATCAAATGGGCCAAGCTGGCAGTGCCCGGTGCACACACGTACACGAGCAACAAAGACCATGCACTGAGCCACGACCCAACAAGTGCCAGAAAGTACAGGCAGTCAGGCGTGCAGCCGTGATTCAATAGCTCCCTCATTTCTTACGCCTCTTAATTCCAAGCAGCATGTTCCCTCCCCGGCCAAATGTTAGTCTACCCTTCCCATCGCCAAACAATCGACAGAGCTGGCACTGCCCGGCCCAATCGATCCAACCTTATCTGCGCCTCACGGTTAACATGCGATACAACCTAACCTAATGGGGTTTTCTTTCTTAAAGAACTGATCGCTTAATAAGCATTACTTATTGACTAAGGATGGAATAGGAGGCAAAATGTCCCCCTCGTTGATTGAATTTCCAATCTTCAACCTCGCTCCTGAGATTCTGAGTGGACATAAATGCCATCACACTCAAGGAGAGGGGAAAGGTGAAGGGGGTCAAATTTCACGGAGCTTTCATTGCTTTTGACAAGGAGTGAATGGCTCTGAAAAGATTTCCTGATGACGTACACACTGCTCGAAACGTTCGGTTACCGGCACTTTTCAGAGCCACCTACTCCTTCTCAAAAGAGATGTGTCACACTGTGTCACCACAAACCTTCCTCTTGGTATATCCACCATGCAAACCTTCAAGTCTTATCTTTGTAGCGCTGCTTAAGCGTAACAAAAAATCTGCTTAGCATAAAAGGGTGTGCTGAGTTTAAAGACAGGGACCAACCACATTCTCATGCATTATTTGCTGCCTTTAGTTTCTGCATGGATGCTCTTTGGCCAAGCACAAAAGTAACACACTGTGTTGGATGGCAATTTGGGGCCAAATTCCCAGAAATGCTTTTCAGACCAAAAAATCAGAGCTCAATTTTATAGAGCTGCTTAAGCACCAAAAATTGCCTATTAAGCCCAAAAGGTCAGGGTTCCTAGGATCACCTTGCCAACCCAGACTTCACTTCTGGTTCATGCTTAGCAAAGAAAAGTGGAACACGGTTCTAACACAACTGACATTGCATCACAATGTGGTTTTAAATTCTGTTTGCTGGCAGATTTTCACGCTTAAGACTAAGAGGCTCTGTGAACTTGGCCCAGGTTGCTAGCCAAAGCACCACTTCTATATTGTATGAAGCAAACAACAATGTCAAGGGTCTTGGGTATCTAAAGGGCCTGACGTTTCAATCCTAGCAGGACCTTTGTGAAAGGTCCTGCTAGGATGGAAACGTTTTGACATTTTGGGGGATTTGCACTTGGTCACAGTCCAAAAAAATTGTATCGATAACATTTCAAAGGATTACAAATCCCATGGAAGTATGGGCTGGCCAACCTATCCTCGCCAAGAATGAATTCTGAAGCTCAGCAGACTTTCAAACTTGAGTGGCCCTATGACATTGACACTAGGTTTTTTTCCCCTTAAGATTAAGAAAGGCATTTATGGCTAAGGGACATTTTCGTGTTCGAAGTAGCTTCTTGTGGATTTGGCCCCTCAGACTCTGGGCAGACTTACATGCCAGGTAGGACACTTCTGACTGCAATGCCTCGATGTCGGCCACATTAATGTAGAAGAAAGGCTTGTATTCTGTCGCCGCTGAGATGAAGACCTCGTGCTGCCCTAGCGACGAGGCACAGTACACTAAAAAGTGAGGAGAGGGGGGAGAAAAGGAGAAAAGGAGAAAAATGACTCCTCATCCCAGCAATAATAACGTGTTACAAACATCAAAGAAATTTTGACTATCGAGAGATAAGAATACAGTGGTTGATTTCATGAAACGCCTCATGACTTACGATCAATCGCAAGGCAATGTGATATGCACAGAAACCATATGACCTGCGAAAACCTGCGATGGGTTATCAATCGCAAGTTGAGTTACGATGCATCGCAAGGCTAGGTGAAATCCACTGTAAGTCTCTGCCTAATAATGTATCAATGCTAGATACAACCATACAGGAAACATTGCACATAAAAGTACATACTTCTGACTGGTGCCCCCACACAAGCAAAGGAAGCTGACTAACGGTACATGCGTTTGGGAAAGCTGTAACGCAAAGGCTGGATAGCTCAGGGTCCAATATCATGGACTCCGTTACCGTTAAGCAAAAATCTTCATTTACCTTAATAGCAGATACACTTTGCTTTATGGTTTGCGTATTTCAAGAGCCCAAACTCTTGCTAACGGATTCCATGAAATAGATAAGTACACTAAACTAAACGCTGCCCGCTTGCACAGTGGAGGAACATTAATACTTACAGCATAAGAGTTGGATAGATCTAGAAATCAGCTACAGGCTGGAAACTGTAGTGGCTACTCGGTACTGGAGGATGTGTGTGGCACATGTACTCACTCAGACAGCTGGTGGTGAACTGGGCTGGGCTAATCCCTGCTCCCTGACCACAGTGTCAGGTTCAGAAGACCCACTGCAGGGGGTTGTTGCTAAGCAACAAACCAGGCCTTAAGATATCGAACTCTAGGGCAATCCACAATACTGTACACTATCAAAAATTGTGACTGGTCACATCTTCATTTACCTTAATAGCAGATACACTTTGCTTATGGTTTGCGTATTTCAAGAGCCCAAACTCTTGCTAACGGATTCCATGAAATAGATAAGTACACTAAACTAAACGCTGCCCGCATGCACAGAATTATTCCGTAACGGATTCCATGAAATTGAACACAGGTGGTAGAGTGCTACTGCTAGTATGTTAAAAGACTTCGAATTCGAATCCTGGTCCAGTAAAAAAGGTCTGAAGCCGATCTTAAAACAATTCCCTGATGTGAATATACTCAGCAGTGAAATCATATACCTAATCATTTTTTAAGTCATGATTAAATCATCAATTCAAATAATTAAACCCCCCCCCCCACCCAACTCCTAACCTTTGGGTCAATTTCATGCCGTTAACACATTTGTATGCATCAAAGGCTTGATGGAATCATGGCGGAAACTTCTTATTCCTCCATGATGGAATTGACCAAAGAGAAAAGGTTGACAGACTGGTGTGAAGTTTAGCAACAAATGCTCAGGGCTTGCCAGTGGGCGGGCGGACGGAGAGAAAAAACCCTTTGAATTATTCATGAATTCCGTGGGCATCGCGCGTGCATACTGCAGCCAAGTGGTCAGTGATGGACTACATGTACAGTGTGTGGGCATGGAGGCCTCCCTCTACCTCCATGGTGTGGGTTAGTCACAGACAACATGTACATGCTGCCAAAGCACGCAGTCTGCTTTGACCCAACAAGTAAAGTTGCCAAGTACTTGCCTACATGTAAGAGGTGAAGTGATTTCAAAGGGCAAAACCTCTTTGAATTACATTCTCCTCGACGCAAAACATCATGTTTTATCTATGATGCAACGCGGTACCCTCCGCTATACATTATTCAAATCCACCACACGACCTCGACCAGCTCGGTGGTCCAGTGGTTTAGACGTCTGTACTAGAATTCGGGAGTCGCGGGTTCGAATCCCGCCCGAGCTGCCTGAAATATTTTTATCAGGCACTGGGCAAAGCACTGAGCATTCAGTGTTTACCACATCGAGTAAGGGCAAAACCTCTTTGAATTGATTTCATATGTAGAAATCGATGTAGTATTATAATTGTTACTACTCCCTAGATCTACCCACTTCTCATGAATATTGAATCACATTACAATAAATCAAAGCACCATAACCTGGTTATTATTCAGTGTATTCAGGCATTCCATATCAGTTGAAATTTTAAAAAAATGGTGTTCTAAATCTTTTGCCTTTGAGAAAGGTCCAGCTAGGATCGAAACGTCAGGCCAACTAAATTTTGACATTTGCATTTTGGTAATTTTAGTCAGTAAGGAGTTTGCAACATTTTTGCATATCATTAGCATTGAGCTGAATAACAACCTCGTGATAAAATCATAAACCTGCACCATATCAATGGGGCAATTTATCAAGGAAAAGTAGATGGTACTAAGTTATGCATCTCTGTCTTTGTGCCAAAATGATTATATGAAAAGTACACATTGAGTGAATGTACATGTACAAGTACATCATTTGATTCAATCTGGTAGACATGTTTGCTCAGGCCTGTTTGAGCTACTGGTTAATCCGCAGCACACATGCTTGATTTAACTCCCAGGAGTACGTGCAAATACGTGGACATCATACACGTACGGGTGACCCAGTTCTAATCAAATTGGGGATTCCGGAGAACTGGTGGACGCAACTGGTCAATCTGTGAGGTAATCAGATTGACTTTGGGTGTAAAAATTACAACTTTCCTGCAATATCTGAATACTTGGCTGGCGATGTGAAGGTACCAGTAATATGATACAGTACATGTATTTTACAATAACCGAAGAATTTGTCAAAACAAACATTGAAACTTTTAGCTCATAAATTTAAAGGGCCTGATGTTTTTATCCTTGCAGGACCTTTCTCAGAGGGCATTTTTCTGCCTTTGAGAAAGGTCACGACCTCGAAAATGTTAATATTGGTATTGGTATATGTTCTGGTGTATTGGTATATTGGTATATGTTAAT
The DNA here is from genome assembly GCA_949987565.1 of Luidia sarsii. NCBI lineage: Eukaryota > Metazoa > Echinodermata > Asteroidea > Paxillosida > Luidiidae > Luidia > Luidia sarsii. The sequence goes on from OX465110.1 coordinate 13,674,620, forward strand.
CAACCCCATGCCAGATCAAAGTGATCATTCCTATATAAGAGACAACAACGGCAACCACTAATACAAACACAGTTATTTTGCCTTCTTAAATTTTTCAGGAATCTTCTGTTTCAGTTCACATCCCTAATAACCACATCTTTGCATAAACATAACATAATTTTGAGTCACTAGAAGTAGGGCATTCAAATCCCCAATAGATTGGTGTCAAGATATCGCATCAAGGCATTTTTAGTATTGCCAATATCAATGCATCTAAGGGTGTATGCTGATGCAGAATTTGATATCACCATATCACAAGGGGGCATTTTTTGCTCATTTACAATTGTTGAGATTCCTATGGATCGTCAAGAGCCCCAAATCAGCAGGCACTGACCGGAGACAATAAAACCCAGAAACAATAGAAGAGAAGACCAAATTAAAACAAAATGCGGCAATTCATTGACAAAATGTGTGAGCATTGAGCAAGTGAGCATAGATGCATTGATGATTTATGGTTGCGTGGAGTGGCGAGGACCTAGTTATGACAAAGGCTTTATGTGAGCAAACGGCATCCCTGTCCCCACACAAGGCCACCCACGTCCACCTCCATTCAATCCGTGTGGGCACCGGGCAATCAAGTTGGCCTTGTCAGGCAGCAGTGCCAGTACAGTATACTGAGGTTACCATACAAATGCAAGACAGCGTTGGGGAAGGAAATGTTTATATTGCTACCAACACGGCCAGCCAACGCACTGTAGAGATATGCACTCCACGCTTTAATAACAACACGTACTACCTCAGCAACTGATCATATCATTTTGTGATCTCATGCTTTACCGGAATTTTTTTTTTATGATAATAGGAGGGAAAATAAACCAATGTAGTTGGTTCTCTGGCACTAGATCGAGCTGAAGAATCATCTTCACTTTTATTGGTTTGTCTATCTGTTAACTTATTTGACGAATCCCCTCAGTTTACCTTGAATGACATGTTGTCTGACTGGAAGATGCAATTGACAATCTGTCTAACCTTGCCACACAATGCTCCCTGCCTCAACTGAATGTTTCACTGATCTAATGGTAGATTCAACATAAACATTAAAGAAGACTACATGCATGTAATACCTAATAAGTAAAATAGTAATCCAATTTGGAACCACTCCTGTTCTCTTGGCACTGCATTAAAAGCCATTGGCAATGCAGGACTGCGCATTAGGTTTAATCTTATTAAGAACCACGACATCGCAAACCCAGAGCAAAGTTGGACTGGCTTTCTCCTCATCAACTAAAGGGAGTATAGTAGGGCCGTTTCCACTACGAAAATTTGAAAATCGCGATTCAAAAACTGGGGGTTTTTTTTGTCATGTCCACACAGGCCTAAAAATCGTGTCGCAAAAAATCGCGAGCCGATTGTGGTTAGCAGTTGTGGTTAAATGGCGGGCGTGCCCCAAGCTGGGAGACATATAACCAAGCACGGCACTTCCTGTCAATCAAAGCGTGCACGTTGCATTGTGGCATTTTTAAAAAAAAGTGTGATTCAGTGGAGTGTTCCCACACACACTGCGTCGCAAAATTATTATGTGATTATTTTTTTTAAAGTCTCACTCTTAGTGGAGTCCGAAACACGACTCAAATCCCACTAATAATTGCGTTTATTACGTCCACGCACGAAAAAAAATTGACTTTGAATTGAGATTCAAATCGCGATCCAAATAATCGCATTAATTTGGTGCAGTAGAAATGGCTCAAGCGTTGTACAATATATAAGCCCTGACATGCACAACTCCGGTCCAAAGAGTGCGAGTTCTTTGTGCCCGCCAGCGCCCGGTCTTAAGTCCGTTTACCTCGGTAGCAGACCACGCCGATGGGAGGAGGCGAGAAGAAGACTATCCTCTTGCGCAGCAGCACGTACTTCCACAGGACAAAGATCTGCTCCCCGAAGAAGTTGATGAATTGGGCAAAGCAGCCGGCCGGATGCGTGATCTGTGACGAGCACAAAAGACAGCAGAGAGACTGGGTATCATATGACCGCACGGCGCTACCGAAGAGAATTGTAGAGCTCCGTTCCTTTTGGCCTTTTTTTGCAACCACGGTTTCAGGTTCGGTTCGGACATCAGCTACATGCATGCACATTGCTAGCAAACATTGCTAGCACACATCTGTCTACGGCCCTTGACAACATGAGGGCTTAAGCTTTGGCTCATACTCGTTTCATTTCCGTATTGTGGTGTCACAGTTACTAAAAAAGGAGGAGGTTTTGACCACATTTTCACGGTAAATACTTTGTGCTGTATAGGAAAACAAACCTCAAGATTCGGCGTCAAGAAATATCCTGTACTTTCAGGTTTTGCGCGATGGGGGTAATGCTAGAGCCATCGCCTGATCCAGGGATTCACAAAAAAAGCCCCTGGGTATCAAATTGCAGACATTTCTTTGGGGAGCGAGGGTTTTCCAGATAGATACTCTTTGCTGAACAAGACATTGATGGCTTCTCCAAAAGGAAAAAACGGACAATGTAAGGAGACTTACTCCAGCATTCTCCCATGAAACTGCTCAGGAGCAAGAGTGATAACCACTGGGTTCAGTCAGTTACATGGTAAACATTTCCCGGGAAATAGTGAAAAAAAAATTGAATTTCAGATGTTGTAAGCCTGTCGACTCAGTTGTGAGCTGCAGTGACGATTGAAAAACAGACCTGACAAAAAGTCTGTGAATTATCCCTTTTTTCCTGGAAAGGGTTGGTTGAATATTGACAAATTGTGTCTCCTTACGATCAGTTTCCCAGGAGCTGAGAAAATATGTGCAGCATGAGAAAGATCGCTGGGCCACATCTCTACAACACAGAAGAAATGACTGCATGCTTCACCATAGAGATATAACGTGATGTTTGCGTGGAGGAGAACGTAATTCAATGAGGGCTTGCCCCGCTCTGTGCGCATATTTCCGCGTCGGTGTCTCAGTGGGAGGGCGGTGTCCGCACCTTCATGACGGGCAGGCTGCAGTCTGAGCTGGGCGTGGTTATGGGCGTGGTTATGGGCGTGGTGCCCGCTGAGCCGCCGGCGGGCGAGGAGACCGACAGCGTGTCCCGCGACGTGTCCCTGGAGTGCAGCGAGCCCTTGCGGTCGTTGAAGAAGGCCAGCAGCTGCTCGTAGCGGCCCGGGATCTCCAGCTGGTGCCTGAGAGGAAGGAGAGGGCAAAGACCGCGCTCAATGAGGTGCATGTGAATAAAGCACACAGTTGTATGACTCGTGACTCGCACTCAAATTGGAGTCCGACTCCAGACTTATTTCAGGTTGTTGATGATCCATTTGAAGATGTTCTCTCAACAGTTTACTTGACTACTCTTATTGTACATACTTCTCAAGTAGGTATATTACAAGTAAATGTGATTTGAGAAAAAAACATTCAAAATGTCGGATGACTTTGATGCTTGGTCTTGGACTTGAAAAATGTGACATCATGGATTATATATTGTCAGGCCCTCTAAATATTTGAGAGGAATTTAGAAGACAACTTTAAAGTGACTGTCGGGTCAAATACACAACTGACAAGACAACAGTTTTTGTCTTGCAATGAAAATCATTGTATCTGACATTTGTCAGAGTCAGACTATTCACGCACGCTGTCATATCTTGTGATTGGTCCATGCATTAGTGACCATGGACTGATGTATGGGTCGACCATATTGGAAACACTTTCAAATTCACTACAGACAGTTGGACATGCATGCAGTTGGGCCTTGATTAAACACGTGCAGTGAAATTGGAAAAGATTTTCATCATCTCCTGCATTGGTATGTGGTCGCTGCATGAACCAGGGTCTGACCATGTAACATGGCTAGGTCTTAACCACTTCGCGCCGGGACCTCCGAATCCGGAGGTCAATTGGATTGCCTTTGCAACGGGGCCCTCCGAATCCGGGCACCACTATTGTCCACATTCTAAACAAAGACTCTTTTCAGCTTAGAACAAAGCAATATGAATCAGTACAAAGACCCTTTTTGACGCACGTTGCCACATGAATTGCAAGATTAGCAGCAGTAATTGTGCAATTGTGGGACTTTTACTGTGGAGGATCGAGGGATACCGCGCTGTAGCTGAAAGCACGCGGGGGACATTGTCTTTGCATGCCACACAGCCCAACGGTCGTCGGTCTGGCATTGGAATTCCCCCCACATTCTTTACCGTAATCTGTACGCTCGTTTGTGGCCGACCAACTCGAAGATTTGACTGCCTGGAGTGGAGGCTGGAGTCTGCGGTCAGGGATTGTCAGCAGCGTACACGCACCCACACACACACATCCGTTACGGTCCATTGACGACGCACAAAGGGCCCTTTTTTGAACGGATAATCTCTTGACAAAGGCCACAACGACGTCCGAATTGTGCCAGGTTTTACTCTCTTGTACCCATAGTATACCCTTATTGATTTATTTCACAGAAATATATTGTTCCGATTGTTTTAGGAAGATTTTAAAATGATGCATTGTTCAAAAACCCCCGTATGGCGGTCATCGGCGCTGAAAAACCCCCCGGCGCGAAGTGGTTAAGAAGGAAGATTGGAAGGCGAGTAACAGGGCTGGTTCATGTGCCCAAGACAGGAGTACATAACTTTAACCAACCACATCAGAGCCTAAGTATAACAACATGTACTCATGTAAGACCCACTTCCTTCAATGATGGTGGCGCAGTTTGCAATTTGGGCATCCACGCTGAAGTCACCCCAAAACCCCAAACAGATTTCCCGATTCTCATCTCGTTCCGACGCTGTCGCACAGCGGCTGGCCCACACCTACCTGACTTGGTTCTCGAGGAACTGCATGTGCCTGTACAGCCCCGTGTAGGATGTGGCCAGGATCCCCACCGACTTCATCCGGGCACCCCTCTCCGTCTCGCTGTCCACGGACATGTTCTGGAAACAGCTCAGACCATAGTAGTTGTCCTTCCTGAAATATCTGGAAGAAAAGTACCCCACAACTGCCTGTTTTTAGCATAAACATATTCATGTACTTCAATCATGCCCAGAATGGTTTCTGATGCAGAACAAAAACTCATTTTTTTGCTACTTCTGTATTTGTACAGTATGTATAGGGAAGTGCAAATGCGGTATATGTACTAAGTTAAGTATCTTCAAAGGGCTGGGGCTTAATTACATTCAGGTTATGTACACTAATTCTAAATTAGTGTTTATGTTGGTCCCATGCAACAGCTTCAATATCCAATCATTCTACACTCACATTGTTAAGAAGCTCAATATACTCAACACATTCAACAAATCCACATCCTCGTCAAGCACCACATTCAACAAACTCAATCAACTCAACCCATAATGAGTAAAAACAACAGATCCAAAAGACAGAACACACTCCAGATCAACACATTCAATACCCACAACAAGGTCATCACACTCTATATAAGTACTGATGCAACACTTATCAACATTCAACACACTCAACAAGCTCACTGATGCAACCTTTAAATTAACGCAGTGGCTGTTGTTACGGCAGTCGTCCGTGTGGCTCCCAGGCTTCACGGTATTTGTCAGGATGTTTAGCTCTTGGAACCAGACTATCAGCTAATAGACTGGTTCAACCAGCCTGCAATGCTGACGAAATACAATCAAGTCAGGGAACCATACGGACGACTGCCGTAACAACAGCCACTGCGTTAAATTAATCCCCAACGGTCAACAGAGGTCCCAGCTACAGTAGCACCACTACGTGACCCCCTTTAAGAATGTCATCCGCTTCATTGCACACACATTAAGCAGACAGTCGCATTTTGCTCATGGAGGTTGCCTTTGGTCCGTGGTTAATAATCGTGCCCTTTTCAAGGCCTGCGAGGCAGTCTTCAAATCGGATCAAGGAAGCACATAAAGCTAGTGGCACAGAAACTGTAAAAAAGAAAAGGGGGGGGGGCACATCCATGTACTACAGTACACAGCAGCAGGGGAATGCACTACGAATACAACAACACTGAATGAATATGTAAAAAAGGGGCTTGCAGTTGTACACGTGTGCATGGACACATCGTCAATGTGTTTGGGGAATATTACATCGTCTTGAATGCATGCCCGGGTGAATACTCTCTCTACACACAGCTCTTGGACAGTCTTGTGCTCATGACCCGACTCAAGTCATTCGCTCGTCTCGCCGCGATCATCCCTTGATCCCGAGGCTGCCGGTCACTGACACAATGGCTGGTTGTCTGCTTATACCGTTCTGTTCAACGTGGCCGCACGTTTTCAAGAAAACATCTCGGTCCTATTTCACAGTGCTGATTGATTGCGTATGAAATTATGCTTAGCGCCAGTCACCAATGGATTGTCACATCTGTTACAACGTTCCATTGCTTTCCTGGATTCTCTGGACTGATTTTTAAGAGTCACATCTCTCAGCCTACATTAGAATCAGGCAACCTAGTTTCTTCATTTGCCATCTTTTGAGGTTATCAATTTAATTGAGCGTTAAAGAGGCCAAAATGGGGTAAAGATAAAAAATCACTGATTTAGGGGGCAAGGGTCATCTATCAATATATAGCCACCTATTATGGGGTCACCAATGAATTGGATTTTAAAGGCCCTATACAACATTGGTAATAGGTCAAAAGATTGCCACAGTGCCGGTGTGTTAAACCATTAAACCTCCCAAAAAGGCAATCCTGGGAAGGTTTTAGCTCAAATGGCGATCTGAGAAAGTAGAAAAAGTAAAAAAAAAAAAATCACGGTTTTTGCACCATTCTGTAGTGTGAGAAATAGTTTATTACTTGCAAGTAATAAACCATTTGTCGATGTTTGAGTGAAGATTTCTCAAGATGTACAGCATCCCAGACCGTAAGATTTCAACATGAGGATTATATCATGACCATCTACAAACTGTGTAAATCAGAAGGAAATCTGTGGACATCGATGTTTCCCGATCTTCTCAATGTTGTATTGGGCCTTTAAATAGGGTTTGCACTGGTTTGATCACAGATGATACATGTACAATCAGGCACCAACATTTCTGGGGGGAGGGAGGGGGACTTTTTGTGGAACACCTCAATCAACATATGTATCCATGTATAACAGCGCTGTATGATATTGAAAACACTGAAATAGGTTCACACTTTTGGAACAGGAAAATTGTTCACACATGTTCAGATTTGTCCTCATGAGGCAATGGAGACACTGTCTCTTGTTCTTTTTCAGGCATTGCAATCTGCAAAGGAGCTGGCACTGCTATACAGTGAGCAGACTGGTTTCCTTGCATAGTCTGCCTCCCCCAGGCCCCCTGGGACCAGCATTATAGCTACGCTGGTCGGCGGTGGACGGGGCCGACCACCACGGGTAATTTCCGTCCACCACTCCTGGTGAAAAACAATGCTTCCGACCGGCACTATGTTCACCCCATTATTACCCCAACCTATGTTTGGTTTCGGTAGTAAAATAAATTGAACTGTAAGGGCTGGCGGAAGTCTACTAATCATTGCACATGGATATGTACCGAGTGCACACACAGTCCATTCAAACATGTACATTATTCTTCAAGTTTTGTTGTGCAGTTTACTTGTTTATTAATTATTTATACACTGTACATGACTAACAACAAAACTTGCAGTAAAGTTTATTTGATTAATTAATTAATGTGATTAATTAATTTAATATAACAGTACATGTAATACAAGTTTTGTTGCTATCATTTTGACCGCAGTCGCTAATCGGGAGGCTTCGTTCACGAGAGCGACTTCTTGTTGGTGAAATTTGAACCACCACTAAAAATACCCTAGCTATAACACTGCCTGGGACTCAGGAGTCCTCATTAATCGCAGCTGCGATGATGACCCATCACTTGTGCCGACCTCTCTGCCCTCAGCTAAAAGGAGGGGAGGAGAAGGAGGACAGGCAATCCCCGGACAAATTGCCCGCAAACTGACACCGTCCCTCGCGGGCGGCGAAAAACCTCCAGTGGCCAAATTGAGGGCAATCGGGCAGAGCTCAGAGAATGATTAGCGCCGCGAGTTTGATGGTCAGGCAGAGGAAATAACACTCAGCAGTCAGCACACACTGGCCAGACGTTGAATTCGGATCTTAGCGTTGCCACTGTGCGAAAATGAATTTGGCGTTTACATGTACATGTACCTCAGCCAGAGCACGTCGTGCAATCGTGCATATATGTATGATGTATGCCAACCTGAGCACATGCATGCTTGATTGAATTTCTGCACATGGCATGTACACCCTACTGAACATGGATGCATTATAATTTTATTCATATCAAGAGAGTGAATATTTCATGCATACCATACATGTACATGCATAAATTAAAGTTCTGTATGCACTATGCACACTGCACAAGCAATGCATACATTGTAATTGCATACATTTGACCACTGTGAAGAATCGACAATGCTCTGTGCACACCTGATAAAAATGTCATACACGTACATGTGTCTGTTGGTCTTAAAAACTTAATCATTCAACAAACCCATGTCTACTCTACATGTACACTACAGTGTAGTTCATATCTTATATGTATTTAACAACTGTACATGTGCTTGTATATTTGTATATGTGTTCTACGATACTGTATACAGCAATGTACAACATACAGTTTGAATGATGACCCTATTTTATCAGAAGGGACAATAAGCTTGAATCTAGGACAATTTCCAATTGGCATCCCAATTGGCATCCCAATCCAAAAGACATGCCTGCCTGTGCATTCCGTACACACTTCAATCACACTGATTCACATACAGTCCATGTACTACTAACATGTACATGTACATGCGCATATTTACATATACATGTAAGCCCCCGAGAAAACTGTGCCAAACATCAGTGGCCCCCACTTCTCCCCAACATCATAATGCAAGGCTTCACATTAGTGTAAGGCAATACCCAAACCGCAAGACTGACTTGAGGTCTGGGATCCTGACTCCCCGCTCGTGCAGACGCCTTCAATAGATTTTGGTATGGGATTGGTGTCCTGCCTATTATACTGTGCTCCCTCCGGAGTGCGGACAGGCAAAAGTGACAGACTACATTTTCACATGCGACACAGCTGGCTCGGATGCAGTTCCGCGCGCGTGACGGTCTGCCTGTCTTGAGTAATAGCATCTCATTTCTGTCATCCTCGGATCCCACCTCGCTCGCATGTCCGACTAGTCTCGTTTGACTTCTCAAGCAGGTACAGTGGAAGTCACTTGTCTGTGACTAGTCTGTGCACGCGGCACCCTGACCGAATCAACACCCAAACCACCTTGCTCTATGCTCAGAGCCTCAGACTGACTTAATAATTGAATCTCGACTGTCTTCAGCTGTCAATTTTCGACTCAATTACATTGAATTTTTCACAGAAAACACTGTCAACTACATGTACAATAATGGAAATATCTGCAGTGGCAGTACACTGTACGTGTTTTTTTTTTCTAGAACTGTGTTTCATTTTTGGAATGTAGCCAGAAAAAGTCACACAACTTAAAGCCCCTACACAACATTGGTCGAGGTCAAAGAATAGCATCCATACGTTGTCTGATCCAACATAATGCATGAAATAGCACACCTGTGAAAATTTCAGCTCAATCCACCAACCGAGTCCCAAGAAAATCGTGAAAACTGCTTCATTTGTTACACGCAAATGCAGCATTCAACGCCGTATTGTTCAGAAAAATAGTTTAGATCTCGGTGAGACATAAACTATTTCTTTTACTCATTTCTCCCAAAATACAACAATAGGCAGAATTATTTCAGTGAGAGGTTTCTACTATAACCATCTTCAACTGTATAAGTTTCATGTACATCTGTGAAAATTTACCAATGTTGTGTAGGGGCTTTAAACCCATATGCCCCAGTCAGGCATCAAAATATTCAGGAGGTGCTCAAAACCCTTTCACTCTGAATATCTTTTGTGCACAATATTTTCACCTCGAGGAAAACTGCACACACATCCAAACCATATGGAATAATATTCATTGGATGAAAATCAGAGCACAACAAGCCCTGGGGTTCGAGGGGGGAAAAATGAGGTTAATAGTGCATAATCTGTTTGACGACACTCACATGAAATCTGTGAGGACGGTGTGCGAGCCACTGGCCATGGCTTTGAACTCCACTCCATCCAAGTCCACATCCTCCGGCTGGGACCACTCGACGATGTTGCCTAGATGAGAGCCAGAGAATATAAGAGAGAGGGGGGGGGGGATAAAAAAGAGAGAGAAAAGTGAGACTGAGAGAGAGAAGGAAAAATCCAATAATTTGACTATTCATTTTGATTGGGCTCGAGAGGGGGGGACACAAATGTAGGCTTGGGCGGTTCCAGGATTGTTGGAACCAGTTCTGATTCCAGTTAGGAACCACGGTTAGAGCCGGTTTTGATTCCAGTTAGGAACCACGGTTAGAACCGGTTCTGATTCCAGTTAGGAACCACGGTTAGAACCGGTTCTGATTCCAGTTAGGAACCACGGTTAGAACCGGTTCTGATTCCAGTTAGGAACCACGGTTATAACCGGTTCTGATTCCAGTTAGGAACCACGGTTAGAGCCGGTTCTTCCAAAAAACAAACAAACAAACAAACTTCAGATATAATCATAAAAAAGGACCCCCCCTTTCAGTGTAACTTTCTTTTTCGGACACTGCCACAAGCTAGGAAGGTTCTACTACATACATGTACATGTATATAAATCCTTCAAGGGGACTCATCAGTTTTCAAGGGCATAAATTACGTGTACCTTAAACAAACTATCAAGCTGGTGTTGTGGTGCTAAGCAGGGAGAATAGTCACAGAATACTAGCCAAAGAAAGCTCATTTTACTTTCAAAATACATCATAGAAATATAGGATAAAATTTACTCTGAATTACAAAAGTTGAAGTGGTCACATTTCAATGTCGTCAACATTTTTGCTATAAAATTATAATTTCTTAACCCTTGAGAATGCTACTGCAATTGGTCAATGTGTAAATGAATATCTGGTATGTACAGTAACTCAAGAGTATTCTTTTACTGCAACAAATTATATACGTAATCACATCTTTATCGTTAAGTGTAGTTTACTAAGCTCTCACATATAGACCTGTATTAAGAACAAATGAAGAACTACCGGTACATAAAATGCACTGTACATTTTGCACCATCACAACACACTTGACTATAAACGGTTAACCATTCATTAAAAAAATGGCACTGGTAGCATAAATAAGGACAGGGAGGCAGAAGGGAAGGGAAGGTCAAGTGGGGATGCTACATGTACAACTGTAGTTACGCACTGATGCGGTTGTCAAGGTAGTGCAATCAATAACCTAGCCATCCCTACTCCCTAGCATCACACAATACAAATCACAACTTTATGGGCCAACTTTGCTCTCTAAGTCTAATGTTGGGCCAAAATATACAAGGTAGACATTTTGAAGTGCTGACGATCTTTTAAAAAAAGGAACAGTTTCATAGAGATGTAAAGGCCTTCAAACATCTCGTAGTCTAGACTTGTATACATGTACATCTCATCTCACTGTACATAGACTCAGCATTAGCATGTGCATTTCCTCACTAAATCAAGAGTCATTTAGAAAACAATTCCATGCATAGTGCATACTTTTACTTGTATGGTAAATGTGCATCAAATGTACACAACTACCACTGCAATGTTCTAATATGTACATGTACATGTACATGTACATGTGTGTCATACATACAGGTACATAAAAAATGTATAAGTATGCATGTATTCACAATTTTGTACATGTATGTACAGGTATCATAGACCTACATGTACACGTAGTTGGCAAAAAGATCTTATCTTCGATAGAAAGGACTATCACAGTTTGGACAGACACTAGACAATACCTTGGCAACGTCTGATGGTTGATGTGTTCTTGTGTGTACAAGCAATGAGAAATGGTTGGTAAATACAAGGCGTACATGTAAATAAATCCCACCAAAGTTTCAGTTTTGTACGTGTACATGTGAAGTGCCTTGTCCAAAATGTGTATGCACATCCTTCACACTAACAGTGCCTACTAATTTGGAAAGACGTCTAAGATGTAACTGATCTATATTCAGAGATTAGTTGACGATTTGGGAAGGCTGCCATCTAAGGGCTGGACAACTCAGATGGTAAGAGCACCGGTATGCAAAGCCAGAGGTCTAGGGTTCAAATCCAGTGTCCCGTTTCTTTGCCATTTTTCAAAGCTGATCTACAGATTATTCATCGTAATCCCGGACTGAGGCAAATTGGATCAACATGACTGTCCTCTCCCTCCTTCCAAGGAGGTGGACTCTTTTGTGGCGAGGTGTCCGCATTGTACGGGCAGAGCTGGTTACCAACGGCAACGAGAGGACCGGAGAGACAGGGGAACGGGGGGGGGGGGGGCTAAAAATAGGCCGGGAACTGCAATGACGTCAAGTTCCGTTGACGGGTGGCAAGGCGGTAAAGTGCGTCAGGTGTGTGCATGTATTTGTTTGTGTGGGTGTGTTTGTGTGCGCGTGCGGGGGTGAGCGCTCGGAGGGAGAGGCGATTGAATACGTCGTTCGAAAGGGGGAGGATGGGGGCTGAGGGGGCCGCCATTGCCATGAGCCTA
>OX465110.1:13692152-13734870 GCA_949987565.1 Luidia sarsii
TTTCTCAGTCAGAGACGACGTCAGTTTTTAACACTTTCTTGGGCCACATTTTGCAAACACTGTAGGGGCCTATTAGATTTGGTTCAGGGTATTCTAAACATGAAGTAAAATGATCCAACACGGTGGTGGGAATTTGGGGTTTCGGGAAGGGTTACGCCACGGCTATCCTAAGAATGGGAAAACCTATTTTCAATTGCTTTATTAAGCCGCGTTTCCACTGGACTGACTTTGGTCAAAGACTATGGTTACTGTTCCCATTTTAAGTCCAGTGGAAACGGCCCAATTTCCTCTCGGTTACTTTAACCGAGCCGAATGGTTACTTTTACCGGCCAACCTCTGCCCAATTAAAGTGGCCAGGTAAGTTTAACCACTCGATAAAACATGACTCGGTGTACATGCACTGTGCACAAATAATTTTTGCCAGCTCGGTTACTGTAACCATCGTCTCGGTTAAATTGATCGACTCAAAAGTCCAAGTAGGAACGACGGTCAAATTTGACCATTGGAAATATAACCATCATCTCAGTTAAATTTTAGTCCAGTCAGTGGAAACGCGGCTTAAGCTCCCGAAAACGGTGAAGTACATGAAACCAAGAAGGCTAAAGATCTAATTGGTACTCTACCACCTGAGTGATCACACATTGAGTGTGTGTGGTGAGGGGGTGGGGGGGGAACCTTCCCAAAGATTCCTCGACTAATACTCATCTCTTTAAGAACACTATTCAAAGGATCTGGTCTGACATATGGATGCATGGATGTGTCTGTGGAACCATGTGCACTGAACAGTGATGAAGAGGGAAAGGGTAGGGAGCGTGAGTCTGGGACGTAATTTCGTTGACGTCAGTCGTCAGACCCCGTGCCGACTGCCAAATGACGATTCTCGGGACCCATCAAATTCTTGAGCGAGAGGAGAGGGAATCTTCTCGGGATGGAACAGGCAGTGTGGTGACGTCAATCCCGAAGCAGCCCCAAACGTCGTCCTCCTCCTTTTTTTTTTTTTGCTTTAGAGGGCTTGCCGAAATGCGCATTTTTGTTCTATCCCATTACCAAGAGGGATGAATGAGCTTGAATTTCATTTAAATTGATCAATTTAATCTTGTTGAACCAATTATAATTTTTTTTTGGGGGGGGGGGCTTTTTTATTGAGATGTATACCTACATTATTTGGTTTGCTTTTTTGTTCAACGTATCATGATTTTTTTCATAGCTTGTACACTGTAAAAAGACTGCAAAGTTCTACGTAAACTTGTCCTTCAGTGCTAGTGGTAGAATTAAAATTAAACTTCATTTTAAATTTCATTTCATTACATCTCGTTTAATTAGGAAATTACATGCACATATCTTCACAAATCATTTAAAAGATAGGCCTACTCCTCAAGATCAATTGAAAACCATCAGATGGTAACGTACATGTACACGTATACCAGTACACAAGTACATACATATATGTATATTCTTAGGATCAATAAGAGTGGAAATTCCAATGTAGTTCTGCACATAAACAGTGTACATAAAATACTAAATATGTACATTATGCTGGTAAGTGGAAAAGTGTTCATTATACCAGTACACAAGTACATACATATTTATATTCTTAGGATCAATAAGAGTGGAAATTCCAATGTAGTTCTGCACATAAACAGTGTACATAAAATACTAAATATATGTACATTATGCTGGTAAGTGAAAAAGTGTTCATTAGAATTCATCATCAATTTCAATTTTGCAGTAATTTTTGTTCTGATTTTTTTTCATATAATTTTTATGGGCATTTTTAGCAATAGAAGGGGTGTATTTGGAGGAAGGGAAAGGCTACAATCTGCTCTCCTAAAAAATTCTCTTCCAAAAAAAAAGACTTCCTTCCTTAACTCTGTCCAGTGGTGTACCACTCCACAGGTCTTGACATGCTCCTTGAAGATTGTATGGGTTCAGATGGGAAAACTGCCAAGTTGCCAATGGGGCAGAGGCATCGATTCTCGGCACTGAGACACCATTGTGTCAATGCACATAAAAACATGCATGTAGCTGGCACAAATACAACTAGGAAAGGCCTAATGATAGACACAGCTGGAAGGAATTAAACTGAAAACCATGAAATGTTAGAGAGGGCATGACATTTCAGTACTAACAGGACCTCTTTCAAGGTCTGCACTGTAGACCAATTTCTGTGCAAGTCATTTTTTGGCTTCCAAGAAAGCTCCTGCTTGAAGAAATGAAGACAAGCCCTCCTTGGCTCCTTCTGATTAATTCATGTGCAGTTCAAGTAACTGCAATTTATATCATTTTTGTAGCACTTTGATTAAAGTTGTCAAATACAGATGGAAAGACTTAGGGTAATTCCCGAAGACAAATTGATAGAAATTGTGAATTTCATCAATTTAGTGAAATTATGTGATTGAAATGAATTATGTAATGCAACAATTTTGCCAACTATTTCAGACTTAAAGACTTCAATCCTACTTAGTAGTAGTAGCACTTTTTTTTGCCTTTCAGTGACGTCCTCCTTATTTCTACAAAACAGTTGAAATTGCGAGTCAGTTTTTTATCATTATACTATAGGCCTATTCAAAATAAACGCACGATATTTCAACATATACTGTAATCCCTTTGCAAACAAAATCAAATGTAATTTTAAACAAGATTATTTGTAATTTCAAGGAAATGATTCATAATTAAAATGATTTGAACATTTCATGGTAGGAATGTAACCTTGAAATGTTAGGAATCTAATTAAAATCAAAACACTCTGCCTTTGAGAAAGGTCCTGCTAGGATCGAAACGTCAGCCCCACTAAATTTTAAAATCAAAACAGTTAAAAGTAATTGAACAGAAAGAAAACTTATATAGCCCTTTATTCCTATTTTTGTTTAAGTTCCACTTCCTGAGTTTGTTAGGATTTAATAAAATAGGTGGACAGGTGGTCACCCAGGGTGTTTTATTGACAAGTGAGTAAAGAGGAAAATTGGATGTAATTCACAATTTCCTTTTCTTGTGAGCAGCATAAAAGAAGAAAATACAGCTTACGAGGGGAGGGGAGGGGACCTGACATTTCAGGATTGTCTATCTTCGGGTCACAGGCTCAAGTGATACAAGAACTCATGACACCCTAGTCACAGATGACCTGACAGGAGTTGCATGAAAGTGTGTGTGCAGTGCATGGGCAAGCAGCCTAACCCTTTAATCTCCAGCGCAATCTGTGAGGTCAAGAGCTCCTCCCTATCACCAGCTCATTATTGTCATTAACACCTTACGTCAGTACCTGTATGGACTTTTTTGAGAGGGTTTCATTTTATTTATAAAAATCAGAAACATTTAGCTAGATCCTCGCCACTGTGATCGTAGCAGGGCAACTTCATGTATAAGGTGTTCTGCCTAGTAGAATATTAAGTCTGAATTTCGTTTGTGAAAGGTCCTGCTAGGATTGCAATATCATGCTCTCGACAGATTTACTAAAGGCCCAGTTGGTCATCCCCATCAGCAACCTGCTTCCTTTTTTGGTATCAATCTAGCCCTAATGCTTCGGGTAAACAAAACACCCACATGAATTTATCCAAATATTATCCACATTCCACATGACATGAGTAAGGGCTTTTAACAAATGGGGCTTCACACTTTTGCACAAACAGTGAACAACTGATTGCTGTCTTAAAAGGTGTGTCCACAAACCTTCATTAGGGCTGTTCCCACTACGAAAATAATCACGATTTGAATCGCGATTCAAAAACCGGGGTTTTTCTGGTCGTGTCCATACAGGCCAAATAATCGCGTCGCAAATAAATGCGAGCCGATTGCGGTTAGCATGTGGTCTCGCTGCGCAAGCGGGAATGGCGGGACTCGCTGACGAAAGTGAACAAACCCTGTGATGCACTTCCTGGCAGTAAGCTGCTGGCAGGAAATGCCATGCTTGCACAATGCATCGTGGGCTTAAAAAAAAACCGGTGCGATTTGAGCGGAGCATTCCCACACACATCGCGTCGCAAATAAATGCGATTATTTGAGAAAGTCTCACTCTTAGTGGAGTCCGAATCGTGATTCAAATCCCACTAATAATCGCGTTTATTGTGTCCCCACACGCAAAAAGAGTGGAGTTTGAATCACGATCCAAAGAATCGCGTTTTTTGTGTAGTGGGAACGGCCCTACTCATTCTATATGCAAACAGTAGTTGCATACACTTACAACAAATTCATTAGGGCTATTAAGTACAAACGCAACCATTCCAATTAGCAATACTCTAGAGGATTAGCTCACTAGGCAGCGGTGAACTTGCGATGTCAATCACGTGAAGCAATCTATCCAAGTGAGTGAGTGACCACCATATTAGGCAGCGAGTCAAAAAAACATGCACAGCATCTTGGAATCCCATTAACGTTCCGGCCTCACACTACCCAATGTTATGTTCAGAAGTGGCCAAAATGGTTTTGTGACAGTCCTGTCTCAACATGACAGAGAGGTTCCTTTGACATCAATGGGATTGGTTTTCCATCCTGTCATAAACCATAGAGGAAAGGAAAGTGCACATTGCTGTGGTTATTTTGGGGGGTTTCAATGGTACGTTCATTTGCTGAGGATAGTGGACTTTCCATCCATGGGCTTAAAGATTCCAGAGCCAGAGGGAACTTCATGCACTCACAATGGGGGCTATTACATACCACAATAAGGAAACAGTGGGGAATGATAAATGTGTTATTTCAGAGAGCATGTCATATACATGTACTGTATCTGAGCAATTTGTACTCAACTTGTTTTTTTCTTTTGTATCAGGTGAAAAAAAAAAATCTTTTAGGGTTAAAGGTCAAATATGATTGATTGGTTACATGCGTGAGATCACACAAAAGCATGTTGGGTTTTTTTATTTCATCTTGCAAAGCTTGTGAATTTTAAAGTGCTAGAATGTTCATCACACATGCATAATCTATGAGTAAGACTAAGAAAACAAAAATCAATAGGAATAGTATCTCCCAGTCACAGGTAGTTTTAATGTATTTCGTTATTTGATGACATTTGGTCATGTGTGTGACATTTTTGGTTCACTTTTCAAGGAATAGCCCATGAGAGGGCGTCTTTTCTGTCACGTAATTTTTTTTATTTATTTGTTTGGGGGGGGGAGATCATATAAAAGTAGACCCTAAGGGTAGTATGGCAGCTAGTGAAGTTTCAATCTTTCCTCCATCTAAACACATCTGTCTCCCTTGCTTACATTTAATTCTCCAAACAATGAAAGGAAAACCAGCTTGAAAATTGGCCCAAATTGCACTTAATTATATGCCTGTTTATAAGTCATATTGGGAAGCCCAAAAGGAAGTGAAATTATTACATCTCAGGTATCATTTTTGTATTGCTTGAAAGCGACCTTAAGTTTAAATATATATTCCATGTTTTGTTTCTCACATTTAATCTGGCACTACATTAATTGATAGGCTTAAACTCACTTCATTATCTGCAGAGTGGCTATTTCGTATACTCCAATTGATGCTCAATTAGTCAATTACAATAAAATATTGTACTGCATTTCTAGCTGCATATGTTGTGCAATATGTGCTAATGCTCTTCTTTAAAATGGTTTTGCTATTTGATTGTCTCATATCACACATATCAACACAATAAATTTAAAGAGGACTTTTAGGGCTAAAGACGTTAATCCAGCATGGAATAGTCATGTGTGACTGTGGCCTGTGGGTATTGCTAATTTTTTATTTTTTATTTTCAAAAGTGCAGTATTTCAAGATTCCAATCGGCTAACAATCACCACAGTTGATTTATAGCAAAATGAGGCCTGCATCTCCAGGGAAAATGATTTTGATATCCTAATCATTGCACAATATAATTCACAATGTCCAATACAGCAATCAATTGCATTGGCATTACTGTAGCTTAATCAATGTTAAATATAACCCCCATTCTCTCAACCATACAGGGGATGGGGGACAGGATTTTCACAATCACAATGTAACTCCACTCTCTAGCCATGAGCAGGGCCAAGATTTTGTTAGTACGCAGCAGAGGCAACAACTAGTACAAGGATCTAGGACCTGCTAACACTTAACAGGTCTATTCAGTATTTAAGTACTTGTGTAAGTCCGAGTAACTTGGACACAACGAGTCACCCTTTTTTTTATCAAATTTTGAAATTTTTAGATTCGGGTGACAGTCACCCGAATCTCAAAATTTCAAAATTTGATAAAAAAAAAGGGGTGACTTGTCGGGTCCAAGTTACTCGGACTACGGTGTCCGAAGGTGTCCGACCTTCGGGAGGATGAGGGTTACGGTTACAGCAACTATTCAAGTACCATAACCGACAAGCTACAGTAACTGTAGCCCTTTTACTCCTTTTTACTCCTTTTTAAACTGTTTTTTTCTGACAATCGAAATCTATTTTTTTTAAGGAGTTAAAGGGCCAAAAGTTACTGTAGCTAGCCATGAGCTAGCTACTAACCGAACTAAATCTAATCAAAATGCCCTAGCTGTTCGATTATCTAGGCTAATTTGATTGATCATAACCCTTTAATTAACAGTGTCTTACACTCCTTGCCCTCCAAAAATAATGTACTTTTTAAATACTTTTTAATAGTAATTAATAGGTAGTAACTAGAACCTTACATTTACAAATATTGATATACAAAAATGTTGCAAACTGCTTACTGACTAAAATTACCAAAATGCAAATCTTAAAATTAAGTGGGCCTGACGTTTCGATCCTAGCAGGACCTTTCTCAAAGGCAGAGAAAGGTCCTGCTACTGCTAGGATCGAAACGTCAGGCCCACTAAATTTTAAGATTTACAAATATTATTACAAAATACAAGTCATCTCATTGTTTTCAAATTTGGTCGGGGGACCTACAATAACACATGGATGATGTAGGCAGCTAGCCAGGACAGTAGTCTAGCTACCCCTCACCTGATCGTGTGTCGAAGGCGACCACGAATATGGCCACGATGCTGTCGCTGTACCGGCTGAGATCGAAGACGGAGCCGGCATTGCTGAGCGTGGTCACCCGTCCGCCGTCCAGACCGTTGCCGATCGAGTTGGCCGCAGTCGCCGCCGTGGTCGAGTCCCGATCGCGGGCGAGGCACGCCTCCTTGGCGTAGAGGCTCCTGACCGTCTCCCTGGGATCCCGAAAATCGCTGAAATCCTCCTGGTAATTCACAAGCAGCGGGGCCCGGTCCGAGTCCGTGGGAGACGCCATTGCTGTGTCTCGGAAGAAGAAAAAAACCCTCCGCTGATCGATGTTACACGTTATGATATCATTTACAGCGGGGTATAATAATTATTTGATCGGCTCATCACGCGCGATATCGCAGTGGTGCGATGGACCCATCTACACTGTGCGTTCACCGCTTCTGACAATATTCAGCGAAACCGGAAGTGTTTTGAAAACAATGCGGGCAGCCCTGCGTGACCTCTGCCCCCTCGAACTTTCAACTTCGATGGCACCGCGGCCGTACGGTACGCCGAACGACCTGTGACAGCCCAAAAGTTGTTTGTACATGTATTATCGTGGAGGCCAAATATTCAGAAGTTGGATTCTAAGCGAGAATTTTCCCAATAAATAAAGTGAAAAAAAAATCATCACGTATGGTAAAAGCATAGAGCAAGAAACAGCACATACAATCCCTCTCTACCTCGTACTGTACTAGAACTACACTGCATGGCCATGGAGCCAGTTGGAGGGTACAAATTCAAGCATGGTAGTGGTACAAGCAAGCGACAAGAGAAGAACAATATCATAAAACGCCCCAATCCTCTCGCTAAAACATGATGTTAAGTATCAAAATATATATCTCGAGAGGACGTTGCGGTAAAGGGTCTCTTCATGAATTTATTGTGATGGGAAAACGACCAAACGACGAGGTAAAAAGAGTGTAACTTATTACATATCGGTAGAGGGCGCCCTAACAATATAACGGTGGAATTATGATAAGTTGCAGATAAATCGAGCTCCCATAAAACACTGCACAAAAATACTCACTTTCAAGTCTTTTCAAAGTATTCCACACCCAAAAGTTGTAACTTCACACAAAAATGTAGATTGAACCTTCATCTCTCATTTTCTTTTGAATTTTTTGCTAATTACCCCAGACAAAATACCCCAGAATGTGTAGCCATCCAAGCCATAATTCTGCAAGGATTTTGGGAAGGACCCCTTAACTGGAGGGTCTAATATAATGGGCCCTAAATCCCCTAATATTAAACCAAAGTTGTATTCATTAATTAACGAACTGTCAGAAATTAATACAGACTTTAAACGAAAGAACTTGAAAAAATAACTTGCAAAACAATTTATTGGAATTTTTTTTTTATTAAAAATAATTATCAAACAGTAAGTGGATTAATTTCTTATAGGTTGTGGAATGGGTGTAAGGAAATCACGCGAGTTCTCAAAAAAGGCTGACTCTGTCTAGTCCATCATTTTGTTTCTAAAAGTAGTAATAAGTCAGGAATATCTTCTTAAATGAAAGGGGACAAAAAAAGAACTGAGAAAGAACAATGATTCAGATTCATTTCTTACTATTATACATGTATACTATGCTCAAGCAGTATTGAGAGGCATTTTTTTTTACAACTTAAACAATTTCTTCTGTTAAAATCAGCTTACTGGCCAAAACTATCTGAATGGTATGCTCAACAGAAGAAAACAATCAGGAAGTCTGAAATTGTTGGTATCATTATACTGCAGGTGGTGTTAAATTCGGTTTGTGATCCTGCTGTTCTCCAAAATAGACTTTTCACAAAGATCATTTTCCCCATTTCTCAGGATTTTTAGTTTTGCTCAAATTGTTTGGCTCACACACTATCAGCAAAATGACGTCATTCATTAGCCAAGAAATATGCTGTATAGCAGATGCCATGAATATCGCCCTGCCTTGAATCATGCTAGGGCCAAAGTTGCACATCCAAACAACAGTCCAACGGCCGACTTCATTTCTCCAGCAGGAACATCTTGTACAGGGCTTCATCCTTGGCGTTGGAGAAGGCGGGCAGGAAGTTGACCTTGACGATGGCGCTGAAGCCCTCTGCCGTTGTGGGCTCGGTCTGCTTCTTCTTGTACGAGTGGAAGACCATGTCGCTGACGGTTGCATGGGACTTGCCGGCATCCGTCATCCGTCGGAACTATTACATCAGAAGCCAGAGAGGGGTGACATCTGTTACCGATGCATCAGCAACCTAGAAAGACCCTTTCTCACTCTATCATGTGAGGACTGAACTGAGAGACTAAAGTCGCAAGTGGACTAAAATTTAGCCGAGACGATGGTTAAATTTCTAATGGTCAAATTTGACTGTCGTTCCCACTTGGGACTTTTGAGTCGGTCAATTTAACTGAGATGATGGTCAAAGTAACCGAGCTGGCAATATGTGGGCGCTGTGCGTGACCTTTGAGGTTACAGAATGACGTCGGTAGCACGCAAGATTAGGTCAACGCACATACATGTACATTTTAAACCCTGCTGCACTCGGGAAAGATGCAGCGAGTGGGTGCATGTCAGGGGATTCTGCTGAGCCCAGCCCAGCTGCATTCAACAAGATGGCAGCCTTCCCCCCCAAAAAGAGCATACCTTCTCATTGTGTTTGGCGTGAGCGAAGTTAGCAGGAAAGATGAAACACCGACAATGGACTCCTGCTTTCTTGGCACAAGAAGTATACCTGAAGCAGTCACAAGAAAAGCTCCTTAAAAAGCATTCTGTTTTGGGTGTTATTTTTTTACTGACCTACTCACCTACATACATTATGGGAAATGTTCTTTGCACAAATTGTCAAGATTCCTTTAAGATTCTACCAAACTTCTCCCTTTGATCTTTGCCCTTTTGATCTTTGCCCTTTGATTTATGCCCTTTAATCTTTCCCCTTTGATCTTTCCCCTTTGATCTTTCCCCTTTGATCTTTCCCCTTTGATCTTTCCCCTTTGATCTTCCCTCCTTGGATTCCTCCAAAGCACCTGACCTCCCTTCTGTTCTCCCCTTGGTCCATCTACAAGCTTCCCCTCTGCTGCCCAACTTCTGCCATCCTCATTAACTTCAATGCCTTCCCATCTATGTTTTTGTCCCTCAGTCTGTCTTCGGGAAAGGTCCTGCTAGGACCACAATGTCAGGCCCTCGATAAAAATTTCCGTTCAGAATTGTATTTCTGTGTCGTTAAAGCCAGCAGTTCCCAACATTCCTGTTTTTAGTGTAAATCTCAGATTAAGGTATTGGTCACTGAACCACTAGTGGACAGCGATACAAAACGGGGAACCAATCTTGAAAACTCCCACTACAGATTGCTAAGAAATATCTTTGGAAGAGCTTCACATAATCGTAAAAGACGGATTCCAACCTCTTTCTTGATTCGCCGTCGGGATTGGTGTTGTCGACGACCACACTTTGACCTTTGCCCAGGGCTTTCTCTGTTGCCGCAACGCACTTCTGCCACGACCCCATGGTATCCTGCACGACATACGAACAAAAGTGAACAAAACTCCAGATATTCTGAACATTTTTTTTTTCTAAAAAAGAGCCCATGATTTTTGAGCCGGCCGACTCACCCTGTTGACGTGGACGTAGCCAAGTGGTGACAAATGTTGCTTGACAAAGCTACTCTTGCCAGCTGCATGGACAAAATGAGAACATGGTCACACATGTAAATGGAAAATGAAGCACCACTATCTTCTACAACAATACTGCCAAGCTGAATTCAATCAAATCAAATACAATCCTAAGCATCAAAATTTAGTGGGCCTGACATTTAGATCCTAGCAGGACCATTCTCAAAGGTCCTGCTAGGATCGAAACGTCGGGCCCACTAAATTTTGATATTTGGTAATTTTAGTCAGTTAGCAGTTTGCAACATTTTTGTATATCACAATCCTAAGCAATCGAATACAATCCCAATTATCCAGCACAATCCCATGTAAACCACGCAATCCTTTGTAATCCACTGGTAAACAATACAATACAATCAGATGCAATTCAACCCAATTCAGCCCACTCCAAAAAGATCCCATTAGAATGCCGAACAATTCAATGAAGTCCAACACAATCCAAAGCATTACTGTTCAATTCATTGCAACGCAATTCGATCCAATACAATCCAATGCAATCCAACACACATGTAATCCCACATCAAGTCAGTTTAGGTGAACAAAGAAAGTCACTCACATGCAGGAAATCCACACAGTACTATCACCTGAAAAAAAAAAAATGGAGAAATTATGAGTAATGTACATGGTCAGCTCAAAATCACAGAATCGACGCATGTCCATAACACATTGCCTACACCAGAGCCCTGAACATAATCTCTAGATTCACTGATCTGATGTCTGGTACCTCACCTCCTGTGAGTGTCCCTGTGCTGGCATCTGGGCAGAAGAGGGCGACAAGAGTGGACCGTTGGCTGAGAGTTTCCTCTGAAGATGCACGGAGAGTAACAAGAAGGAGGTCAAGATACTTGTATAAAAGAATTGTCTGATTTCCGACTTGTATTTAATTAAAACGATGCAGAAAAGATAAAACATGTTAGTAACATTCCGCATCTTTTAGTAATACAAAGATTTCAAGAAGGGTTTGCCCTTCTCGACATGTGCTTAATCAGATTTGAATCCACCACATGACATTGACCAGCTCAGTGGTCCAGTAGTTAAGACGTCTGCACTAGAAAAGCAGGAGTTGCAGGTTCGAATCCTGCCTGAGCTGCCAGCATTTTTGTAAGCAGGCAATCGGGCAAAGCACCGAGGGCAAACCCTTGTTGAAGTACATTCTCCGCGATGCAAAAACCTATTATATCTAAAGTACAAAGTTGCTGCAAACTGCTCAGTAACTAGGATGACCTGAAATATACAAATACTGTTAGGTTAGGGGACCAAACATTGTCGCCCTGGAATGATCTTTCTATTGTCTTTACAAAATGTCCCGCTGCATCAGACCCCCTAAGTTTGTGAGATTTGTATTATATTGGTTCAATTTAGTCAGTCGATCAGTTTGCAACATTTTGTACCTCCCAAAGTAACGCCAGTAAACAAGGATGCGACTCAAATGACTTCTTTCGTCCACTTACTGGGTCGAACTCTGGCAGGTTGAAGCGATTCTTCTTCTGGCCCAGGAAGAATTCCTCTGGCGTGTAAAACCTCAAGCCGACGTTCAGGGCAAACTGCACAGTGAACACCCAGACAACACAAAAATGTCAAGTTTGTTGAGCTTTCTTTGTCGCTTGTGTGTACGGAACTCCTATCCGTGGACCCTTCAAATGTCTGGGGTTTGTTCACTGGTTTACCGGTACTTACCAGCCTGTCACTGCAGGAGAAGTCTTTCTTCTTCCCCGGTACCCAGTCAACGGGGCGACCTGCAGCATCTGCATAGGAGTCCACACAAAACAGAGGTCGTAAAAACCACGAGCAACAAAGAAACAGACTTAAATGCTCAAATTTGTAAATCCCCAAAATGTTGAGGTTCCGATACTAACGAGGCCTTTCTCAAAGGCAGAAAACCTTTCAGAAAAATCCCCCTAGGACCGAAACTCCAGGCCCTCTAAATCTTACAAAAGAAGAAGAAACAGATTCAATTTCCAAGGAGGTCCATAACAGATGCTCAAGAGGCCTAGAGCTTCTAAAGCACGAAATCCTGCTCACACCCTCTGTACAGCTTTCATGAATAGAGTCTGGTTGCCGGCCCAAGCTCTGCATCTATTTTGCGACAAGTAAACAGTGGCTGAACACAGTTGATAGGCATCACAAATATGGACCAATCATTCGATAGCTGTTCTCCTTTACATCAACAATCGCTTTGTCTTTCATTTGTTACTCCAACCATAGTCTCCAACTTCAGTCTTCTGAAGACGAACAGAGTGTACTGTTCGAAACGTCGAGTTCCTCCGGTTCTTTTCAGAACCACACATACTCACAAAAGAGTTTACATGGTGTCACCGCTAACCTATTACGCCTGCTATTCTCACCGTGAAAACCTTCAATTCTTATTTGACTCCAACTTTAGTATTCAACTTCCATCACTGAGACTTACCCCCGACATAAAGGCTGGACTCCTTGCTCACACAGATGCCACTGTTGCCGTGGTTACACAGATGCGTCCACATGGCAGTGACAGGCTTCCGGTACATCCCCTCCCCTGTAGCTATGAGGGCCTGATGTCAAAGTAAAAAAAAGTTTGTGAGGTTCAAGTGACATACACTTTACACAGTTCATCAATTTTTTCAAACTTATCCATTTAGAAAGAGCCCACAGGAGATAATGGTGCCAACCCTATTCTGGTTGACTCAGTAAGGTGCATTTCAAATTGAGGGTTCTGGTCTGGTAAAAAAAAGAAAGATCTGAATCGTTTCGGAACAAATCCAGAAGCAGAATCCTGGACAAAACACCGAGTGCAACAACTTAATTACTCCTGATCGACAGAACAGTACTTAAACTCCTCCGTCACTTGCTATCGCTATCATCAGTCCTAATACGACCTTAATGTTAAAGCCCTTTTCCAAAACCCGGCTTAGGCTTCGGCTCCGGCTTCGTCTCTGTTATCCAAAAGTTGAAAACAAAGGTTGGAGTTCTTTGTTGGGGTTGAAGCTTTGGATTCTTTTTCAAAACGCAATTATAATATTAAAAAACAGCCAAAGGCCCCCCGGTTGTCATGCCTTGTACTTAAAAATGGACGAAAGTAGGAAAGACAAAGCCGGAGCCTGAACCCAAGCCGAGTTTTGAAAAAAAGGGCCCAAAATACAATGACTGTGTTTGATGCTTCAAGTGAACAGTACTATCAAATATTACTTGACTGCTAAGTATGTTTTTTTGCCAACCTGCATTGGGATGCCCAGCTTCCTCTGGACTGCCAGGACTTTTCGTTTGAAGTCGGCCAACTTCAGCTTTCCCTTCCCGATGCCGAGCTGCCGTGGAGGAGAGAAAACGACTTCAATACTCGGTGATAATTACATGAGATATGCAGGAAAGTAAGTGTTCATAGGGCAAAGGCCAAGGTCCAAACTCATTGGCTGCAGCATCAACAGATACAAAATGTTGTGGGAATGGACTGCAGCCAGTCACTGGCACCTTTCATAGATTGAAAAAAAAATTGGCAAAGAAAACTTTGACTGGACCGGGGACTCGAACCCGAGACCTCTGGATAAACGTACCGGCGTTCTTCCAGCTGAGCTATCCAGCCCTTAGATGGTGGCCTCCCTAATAGTAGTCAACTTGTCTTTGACGGGGTGGGGGCGCCAGTCATAGAAGTGCAATTTGAAGCCACGATCAATGAATTCAGGGTTGAAAATCATAGGAAACTTTGGAGAGAAACCATCAAATTTTTAAGATAGGATGACACCTACCTGATTAGTAAATAGCACAATCTGCAAGGAAATAAATTTGACAGAAAAAACAAATGTTAGGACTTTCAACCACCCTATGATTTGACTGTCAAAATGGGGTCCTGGCCAACAAGTTACACTAGAAATAGTTTGATTGATAAACTGATTCACTGGCAATAATAGTTGACTGAATGAGTCAATGACTGACGCAGGGAGACATATAAACAAGCAGAGCACTTCCTGTCAATCACAGCATGAGCGGTGGATTATGGGATTAAAAAACCCGGTGCGATTCAGTGGAGCGTTCCCCAATACACCGCGTTGCAAATAAACACGACTATTTGAAAAAGTCTCACTAATAGTGGAGTCTGCATCGCGATTCAAATCCCACTAATTATCGCGTTTATTGTGTCCACACACGCACAAAAAAGGTGGAGTTTGAATCGCGATTTAAATTGCGATCCAAATAATCGCGTTTATTTGGCACAGTGGAAACGGCCCTATAGATGGGGCAATGTCCTTGCAACACACAGCTTAGAGCCAGTCTTTTCATCCACTGGACAACACGTGTGTTGAGCGCATCGCAATTTATCATGTGCGTGGAAGGCGCGGACCACTGACTACTCAGCAGAGTTTGATGGGGACTTTCCTTGTGGCTCCTACCTTATAGCCATCGGAAAGGTGGTTCTTCATCTTCTGTGGCACATCGGCATAGAGGAACCTACAAAATGAACACAATAGGCAGATTGACTGCTACATGAATTAGGAAGGTCTGAGGTGGCACTGATGTGTCTCGATCACGGCTGCCAGGATTAAGCCCCTTGTTCATAGAGGGCTAATAATTAGAACATCATGGTATCTAAAATGGCTCAGTGGTAGCCATTTGCTTATAGTGGCTTGGTAAACGTTACTTGCTTTGATAGTGGCTTGATTACAGTGGCTTGGTTAGAGCAGCTTCGGTTGTTTAAATCAAACTTAAGGCTTTGCATGGTGGTTGAATCAATATAGGAAAGGTTTGCGGTGACACCATGTATACGGTCTCTTAAAGAAGAGGTGTGGTTCTGAAAAGTTTCGATGTTTCGACCAGTATGCTCTGGTCGTCATTCTCCTGATGACGACCAGAGCATACTGGTCGAAACGTCGAGTAACCACTCAGGTTCTTTTCAGAACCACATCTCTTCTTTAAGAGACCTTATACATGGTGTCACCGCAAACCTTTCCTATTTTGGTGGTTTAGCTTGGGTTTCTTTTAGTTTCCTTGGCTTCAACAACTAAAGCAAGCCAATGTGGCTTGTTTCGGGTGGCTTGGTTGTGACAAATTGGCTATGGCTGCTTGACTAGTGTGGCTTGGACAGACCCCGGTTCTTTAACAGTGGCTTGGTTGGAGTATAATGTAAAAGTACTGGCACCACTTACCTCCAGTCATCGATACTCGTCGCAAACACTTTGCCTGAGTTGGTGGTGATGATGGTGCCGTCCAAGTCAAACCCTGCAATCTTGGAGTTGGAAGCCAAGCAAGACGGCTCATCAGTATCTCAGTGGTGTCAGCATCGGGCCTTAACCAGTAACTAGGTGAATACCAATTACTCATCGTTTCAAGTCTATCTAATTCTCCTCATGAATTGTCTGTGGGCAGAGTGGGGGCTGTTCTGCCAACCCTCTCCTATCATGCATTAATTGTGCGATTTTCTGATTGCTGGAGACCAATATCTTGGGACACTGTCTCCGGGGATAAGTGTGTGGGTGGCTAGCTCTGTTAGATGATGCACAGGATGGAGTTCAAACTACCAGCTTGGTTTAGTTATTAACTGGAATGGGTACAATCCTATGGACTAGAACTGGGTGGATACCATTTCACCCGGAGTCTAAACAAGGTCGACAGTGTGACGCCAACTGTCCACGCACCTAGTGAGGACAAATCCCAAAGTCGTCTACTTGCGTCAAGGGGATACTCAAGGGAGCAGACTGATAAAAAAGAGATTTCTAGAAGACCATGTTGGATGAAAAGAGAGACCTGGATCACCTTGCTGCTGGCTCGAACTCCTTTGCTCGTGTAGATCACCAGCTTCCCGTGCTCCTCCCAGGTCGAGTCGCTAGCCGGTTCCCCCAGCATCTGGCCCTCGCCCCTTGACGCAGAGCCGGGGCTCGTCTTCTGCCCGGTGCCCTGCCCGCTCTCGGGCTGACCCGGGTCGGCAGGCCCTGCTGCTGAGTGCTTGGCGCTGCGACGGGCTGCATTCTGCTGCAAGGCCGACAGCTTGGCCTCGACTGCAGTAGACTTGGGGTCATCGCCGTTGTCGTCGCTCTCACTGCTGTCACTGACAGCGCCACGGTAGCTCCTCTGTGGTGTCGCTTTTCGGGCCGGCGATGCGTGGTCAGAGAGAATTCTCTTCTTGGAATTCCCATCATCACTGTCATTGTCACTGTTGCTCACCGCTCCGGTGTAACTCTTTGATGGGACCTTCTTGGATGCTTTCTTATCGCTAGCGACGTAATCCCTTGTCTCGCTTGAGGTAGTTTTGGAGTCGGAACCCGCTTCCTCACTGCCACCTATTTGTCCTTTGTGAGCCTTCTGAGTCTTGGCGACTGGTTTGGCGGCTTTTCCGTCGACTTCAGACGATTCCCCATCTTCACTGTCGCTGGTGGCTCCAGGGTGGGTCTTCTTAGAGGTAAGCTGCTCCTCCTCTTGCTGAGCACCCTTGAGCTTCTTGGCAGGTGGGTCCGGGGCTCCTGAGCCGACCTCCTCGTCGGGGATCCGTCTCTTACCCCTGTTCTTAAAGAAGTCGGTGATGTTCCCCTTTGAACCCGTCGGGCGTGCTTCGGAATCCCCATCCGGTCTGGTGCCGCTCCCGGCCGGCCTGCCGTCCGCAGCGGACTTGGAGGCAGGGAACGAGACCCTGTATTCATACTTGTCGGCCAGCAGCTGAAATGTGTCCCCGTCGCTGAGGGCAACTCGCTGGTCTTTCTGCAGCGGTGCGCCGTTGACAACGGCAGGGTGCGAACTCAGCTGTCAACATTAAGCACAAGAACTTATTGAGTTAATGATCCGACGAATGGTCAAAAATGGCAAAATCTTGCGACTCACGCAGACCTGCAAGCATTTGGCACATTCTAGACTCTGTTTAATTCTAGCCGAACGGTTCTCAAGCTCGCTCACCTGTCTAATATGTACGACCCCCGATGACGCCTCTGCAGTCACTTCCACTGAAAAAAAATGGACGAGCAAACAAAACTCTGACGTGAATATTTACGCGGTGATGCTGCAAAGATAGCAATATGTCACTACTCGTTAGGCAAGCAATATTGGACAAACTCCATTGAACCATCCACCCGCAGACATTAATCCAACTCTTATCCTAAATTGAAGATGAGGTAGGTATACATGTACGTTCACTTCAACAGATTGTCACTCTATCAACCTGGTTCCTTTTCAATGCATGCTGTCATAGTTCATATACATATACATATGCCATGCATTCTGGTCTCACAATAGTCTTCCATGCAAATTACTGAAATTAGAGACATAATCTGCTCCAAAGTTGTAGCGGAAGTGCTCCGCAGCCTGATTTTTCCACGATATTGGCAGCTGCCACCTGGACTTTAAAATGGTGACCCATACTTCAAATGGTTTCAGACCAAATCATGCAATATGTTTTCTTCCAAAGTGGGAGAATGTTTCAGGAAGGGGGGAGGGGGGAGGCTAGATATCAGCCAGCCCTTGCCCTTGATAAAAGTAATGTAATTACATGCAGGTCCACGTCAAAAAGAAAAGGGCGACTTGGGTACACTTTCAGGCAGCGTCACGTCAGTGACTCACATGACGAGGTCAAAGGTGCATAAAAATGGGTGTTCAGCCCCCCAGATAAAATGTCAGTTGCCCCCCGTGCACCCATGAAGTCAGGTAACGGCCTGGACCAGCTGATATCCTCTCAGTCGGCTCACCTAGGAACTTTAGAGCTCAGGTGGTAGAGCACAGGTGCGTTAAAACCCAAAAGGTCGGGTTCAGAGCCCAGTGCAATCAAATTTCTCTTTTCTGTGGAGGCGGGGAATGAATGGCTCTTGGCATGGGGGATTTATTTAAATCATCTAAATCAAGCGTTTCAACAATTTGTTGGTTCCACACTTTAGACAGTTAAGCAATAACAAAGTAGCGGTTAAAGCGAAATAACTCAAACAAATTTATTCCTTGAAATTGGGCCATGGTGACCTGCCAAACCTTTGTTCTATTTTGGGGGTTTTCCAAGATCTTGCTCCCCTATTAAGCCCGCAGTGGAATCACTCTGCATTATGGGTTGTGGGTGGTGGGTGGGTGGGTGGATGGGTGGATGGGGGGTATTAGTGGAATCACTGCATTAGGGGTTGTGGGTGGTGGGTGGATGGGTGGATGGGGGTATTAGTGGAATCACTGCATTAGGGGTTGTGGGTGGTGGCTGGATGGGTGGATGGGGGTATTAGTGGAATCACTGCATTATGGGTTGTGGGTGGTGGGTGGGTGGGTGGATGGGTGGATGGGGGGTATTAGTGGAATCACTGCATTAGGGGTTGTGGGTGGTGGGTGGGTGGGTGGATGGGTGGATGGGGGTATTAGTGGAATCACTGCATTAGGGGTTGTGGGTGGTGGCTGGATGGGTGGATGGGGGTATTAGTGGAATCACTGCATTTTGGGTTGTGGGTGGTGGGTGGATGGGGATATTAGTGGAATCACTGCATTATGGGTTGTGGGTGGTGGGTGGATGGGGGTATTAGTGGAATCACTGCATTATCATGGGTTGTGGGTGGTGGGTGGATGGGTGGATGGGGGGTATTAATGGAATCACTGCATTATGGGTTGTGGGTGGTGGGTAGATGGGTGGATGGGGGTATTAGTGGGCTACCTTGCTGGCGGGACAACTTCTTGTCCAGAATGCCGGTGACCGGACAGCGTCCCAGGATGGCAGGCTGCCGGTCTCGCAGGATGACGCGCTGCAGACCGGCCTTCTTGTCTGCACCAATCAGGCAACAAGACCGCAGATCGGCCATCTTGACTCCTGACAATGTGAGCACGGGTGAGGAGTAAAGACAGAAGTGAAGGAAGCCCAGCCAAGATGGAAAACACTCATCTTGATTGATTGGTCATATCTGACACGGCGAAGGAGTAGGGGGAGGGGGAAGGTAGAGGGAGAGGGAGGAGAGAATAGAGAGGATGGAGGGAGGGAGGGAGGGAGAGGGGGGGTCGCCCTCTCATCATCTGTTCCTCTTTGATGAATCAGGAAAGCCAATTTGTGGTCGTTCCTTCTTGCCGAACAGATAAAAAAACCAAAGCCATGAGTAGGATGTGCCAGTGTGGTTAAGTGGTTGACACTAGCCAGGCCCTGCCTTCTATTGTCCGTGGCTGCTTGATGGCCTTAAGCTGATGGGATGGAAGGGGGAAGGAGGGGGGGGGGGCTCCCGTCTGCTGGATAGTGATAGAAGCAAGCCAAGACCCGTCCATGGGTACCCAGGACCATAATAGACTGGGTCTCCTTTACACATCCTTCTTAATGACAGCCAATGTCGCAAACAGGACACAGTATCAGAGCCAAAAAGGGATGGAGGGAGGATTCAATTCATCTACTTATTTAAAGCCCCCATTTTCAGTTTGGAATATCTGCTCTTCATCTTATTGGGCTACCCCGTCTCAATTCGGAATACCTGTTTCCAATTTGCTATTTACATGTACAACAACATGACAAGTGTACCAGAAGGAAATCGGGTTTCCCTTCTTTTTTTTTTCTTTTTTCTTTCTTTTTAATGGCAGCAAACTTTCAAAAGTGGGCTAGATGTTTCAATCCAAGCAGGACGCTTTCCCTAAAACAAGGCCTGTACATCAGCACCTCTAACTTTGTGCACATCAGGTCATTGTAATCAGTATGGACTATGGAGTTTACAATAGCTGATCTTTATCGACAAATCTAGAAACTATTTTTTTAAATCCAGGAGCTTCGATGTGAACTGTAGACCCAATCCTGAGTTCGACAGAGAAACGGTGCACTGTGTTAATGCACCACCGAAGGCGAATCACCAAGGTTCATAATGAACCAGCAATACAACATCCTGTGATGCAACTCCAAGTCCCCCAAAACATTCCCCAAGAACTGGCAGGCTCTAAAATGAAATTAATAATCATCTAGATTGAATGTGCGTTCAAGGTCAGTCAGCAGTGACCTTTCCGTCCCGTGGTCATGGGAAGAGTCCGGCCCTAATCCCCCATGCAGGATCTAAGGCACGATTCACCTTCGCCGACCCAGCGTGGGTGCTTTCGCGAGCGAAGAATCGGGTACATGGAAGCGTACAAGAGACTGTAAACAATAACCACTGCAGTTATGTTCGGCAAGCTCTGTGTACTTGTCAACAGGGCCGTTCCCACTACGAAAATAATCGCGATTTGAATCGCATTTTTTTGGTCATGTCCACACAGGCCAAATAATCGCATCGCAAATAAACACGAGCCGATTGCGGTTAGCATGTGGTCGCGCTGCGCAAGCGGGAATGGCGGGACTCGCTGTCGAACATAAACAAACCCTGTGCTGCACTTCCTGGCAGTAACCCGCTGGCAGGAATGCCATGCTTGCGCAATGCATCGTGGGCTTAAAAAAAAAACGGTGCGATTTGAGCGGAGCGTTCCAACACACATCGCGTCGCAAATAAACGCGATTATTTGTAAAAGTCGCACTCTTAGTGGAGTCCGAATCGCGATTCAAATCCCACTAATAATCGCGTTTATTGTGTCCCCACACGGCAAAAAAGTGGATTTGAATCGCAATTCAAATCGCGCTCCAAATAATCGCGTTTATTTGGTGTAGTGGGAACGGCACTAATGCCTATACATACATGTATGTCATTTAGCCTACAGAATTACATGGGCCCCACTTGTCAAGACATGTGAGGTCCCACAATCAGGTCCTTGGTTTTCTCATTAGGAACGCAGCAAGCCCATTTCCTCTCCAAGATGCAAATACCTAATGAATGCACGTGTGCAGTATTTTGAGTCGGACAACACAGTGGTGTCACATGTTAACAAGCAATAATGTGCGCCAATTGTGGCATTCAATTCAGTATTCCCAGTATCCGATCCCCTCAATCTTCTGACCACTGACTGTAGCCTGATTGCAGTCTACAAGAAGCCAATTGCAAATCTTCACCAGCAACCCTCGCACAGGCAAACAACAATGCAAACCTGTCCATCGATCATGACACTCTTGTCCTCTCAATTTCCTTCCCAGCCACCAATTTTCTTTTTTTAAATCAATAGACAGAGACGAAAAGATAAAAAATCAAATCAAAACAAAAAAAATTGAGATCGGAGAGAAATTGAGTGGGACAGGTCCAGATTAGCCCTCAATTACTTTTAGTTGGAAGTGGACAAACTTTCAATTTCCTCAATTTACCTCCAAATTAGCCGCGCACCATATGATTAGCACCAGGTTTCATGCGGCCTCCCTCACCATCGATTTTTGGAAACTGTGCAGATGCTTTATCGGCCGTCTGCTCACCCGATAAGCATGAATAAGCAGATTCCTGTCAAGCAAATGCTTCAAGTTGTCTGGTTTTTTTCTGCACCACATCACTCGGGGGTTGCCCTCCACAAAACAAAAGCAAACTCCAGCAATTATCGACAATTTATTGAGCTAGTTAAATTCTCTCAATTCACAAGTCTCTCAGGATTGTGTTCCAAACTTCCTCCTCATCCACCCTCACCCCAAAAAGAAAACAAAATTTCCATGGAATTGAAACTTACTCACAAACCTATTTCTGCTTCTAACTGAAACCCACTGGTTTTGGGCCAATCCTGATATCACATAGGCCTACTTTATCAGTTTGCCGAATATGCAGTTAGTCTGTCAAATCATGGTCAAATCACATAGTCCGACATAGTCCGAGTAAGTTGGACCCTTATAATCACCCATTAAACAAAAAATTGAGGTGGTCAGGCGAAAGTTTATTTTTTTTAAAGGCGATTGTAAGGGTCTAAGTTACTGTTCGGACTAAGGCTAGTCCGATTAACTTGGACTTACAATCGCCCTTTTTTCTATTTTGAGGGGTCAGGAGCCAAGACTAGACAATGGTATTGGAACTGGAAGCAATGTGCTGTGTGTTGTCGAGTAAATGTGACAATTGATGGAATGGCACCGAGACTTGCCTTAGCTTAGTTATAAATCAAGAGCCTGAACCCTTTGAAAGAAGCTTATTCCTCCGTGCTGACACCGACCATGGAGTGCTGATACTATAACTGCAACTGCTACAGTAGCTACTTAACTTTAGCCCTTTAACTTTTAGTTTTACTTCTTAAAAAAAAAAACTTTTTTAATTTCGAATTGAAAAAATGTTCAAAAATTTGTTTAAAAGGCTTAGATGTTAGTTGTTACTGTAGCTACATACCGTACTGTGTGAGCATAATGACAGTTATGATTCTGAGCACTGAATAATTATTCATGTTTTCACAGTCACATAGCCTGCCTGGTTGCTTACCTGACTGTGGACACCTAAGATAAGAGCTGGCAAAGCCGACACTGAGTGACTGACTAACGCGAACTTGCCGTCTAAAAACTGCTACCAATGTACATGTATGTACTACATGCATATGTACACAGAAGTAGTACTAATAAAAGTACTGTCTACAGTAGTACTAGTAGTAGTAGTACTAGTTGGTAGTAGTACTTCTAGTAGTACTGTTGCTGAATGCTAGTGCAAGAAGATGGTGAATGTTGTACAGTGAGTGTACTGTGACTGAGTGTACTGAACATGCTGAAGCATTTCTAGTAATGACAGTACCACCAGTATTACTACAGTGTGTAGTATACACAATAATAATGTACATTACATGTCGTACATGTGCAGACATGCAGACGTTATCTGTATATGGTGTCTGCACGTGTGCAACGTAGAAAAGCGCCCTCTGTTGCCAAGAGCCGGTGGATGAAGGGTCATAAGAAACAACAAATAATAATAAGTGTGCGGGAATTTGGTTAAAATCGATCTTTTAAAGCGGTATTCATTTCACGTATTTGTGTTGTCTTGACATTCTCCGTATAAAAGTAAGAATAATTCACTGGGCCATGGAAATAAAACACGGTGACCAAGCCTTCATTCAAAAGCATTCCCTGTCACGGGGTTGCTTCGTTGGAACTCAATTCCATCTTGAATGATAATGCAGGAATTTTCTGAGTGCCGGAAATTCAGTTCTGAATTCATCTCAAAACAGATTTGATACGAAGTGGCAGATGTAGACCACCGCCCTGGTCTTGAGGATGCTATTCTGTTTGTCTCGGTAAGAAAGCACGGCCCCAGAGATAAAACATCATCATTCTTCCTGTGGCTTTTTATTTTATTTTAAAGGAAGCTGTACTCTCCCTTGAGGGTATTCGATTTGCCAATGCTGGCGATGACATGTCATGAGACGTAGCCTATTGTTCCTTAAACTTTACGTTCACAGGAGGGACCGATTAGCTGAACTTGGGGAGGGGGTAGGGGCGGCTCCCTGAACGACATCCCCAATATTTAAAGTTGTTATTGTCTATTTTTGAGGATGTAATCAATTGTGGGCCTGTATAAAGTGTACATGTACTATAATAACACAGATGTTGCAAAATAATCACTGACATAGCTAACCAAAAAGCATTGATTCAGAGGCCTGACGTTTCGATCGTCTGATAGGCCTATCTTTTTTTTCAACTTGTGTAAAAATACGCAAACAATCACTGTGTTGTTGTGATTGTCTTTTGTCGTGTGCCGTATGATAATTAATGATAGTGCAAAAACAATACTATATAGATGATGTGCAGAATGATTGCACAAGCATCAATTCCCAAGTTCGATTCGATTATCAACGGATGGAAGACTATACAGGCCACTGAAGTAGGCGGTTTCTGTTCGTGTGCGGGGAGTTTTCGGGGAGTTAGGACACTTGGCGATTTATCCAAACAGTACGCGTTATACAAAGCAACTCAGCAGCCAAGAGGAGCGTCCGAACTTCTGCCGCCGCCGAACAGAATTCTGACTGTGCGCCGCCCGCGAGATGGATTTAAAGAGCGGTTCAAAATGACAACGGGCGGGACCAGACAGCATCGTCGCCCGCCCCTTTTCTTTTTGTTATCATTGCTCGAGTTTTCCTGTGCTTGTCGGCCGAGTCAGGATCACTTCGGGCAACTCATTCCTCATCCCAAGGCCCATGGGATTATCAGCTTCGGTTCCCCCTAATAATTTCACAACTTGGCCTTCGACGTATATGCTTATGTGGGCTCAGATTACGAATTTTGTCGGCAAGTTTTACAACTCACTCACCATGACTTGTTGATTATAAACCAGTGGTGTGCACCCAAGGAGGTATTACTTTTAGGCTCCTTGGTATACCCATATATACTAGCAAGTGATCTAGTCTATGGTACACCATAACACAAGGGTGTCTCAGTCTTCCGTCCCTTTTAATTTGGGGGGGGGGGGGTGGGTACTTTCCACAATTGCAGATATAAGTACATGTACCAAATATATTACCACAACCGTGTTTAATTTACAAAGTGTTAGGGTTAATTAAGTTAATGTCCACGTCATTTGGTCCGTGGATTCGCCGTGCCGTGCCTGTACTGTCTGCACTGTTAGCCTGCTTGCTTTCCTTTTAGTATATCGGCAGGTTCACCAAGTGTAGGCCCTAAGTCTAACTGCCGCCAAAAGTTCAATCAGCCAGTTCTGTGAACCCGCCAAACTGATGCACCCGTGCCGCATCCAGACGAGACGCAGGGGAGAGAGAGAGAGACAGGGGGAGATAGAGAGAGAGGGAGAGGGGGGGGGAGAGAGATGGCGACAGAGAGAGAGAGAGAGAGGGAGAGAGAGACGGGGAGGGAGAGAGGGGGAGGGAGGGGGACAGGAGGCTTCCAATACCCAGCCCAAGTCCCTTACAAAATGCCATCCACTAACCGTCCCGCGGGGGCGAGGATTTCGCTTGCGAGGGGATACAATAATTTCTTGTGTTTTCGGCGAATCTTAAGGGTGAAGAACGGCCGAGGACATCCCGACTTCCTCGAAAAGGTGTGAATTAAACAACGATATAAATTATACAAAAACAACCGATACGTGAAAAATGCCCCGCCAGTCAAGTTTAAAGGCGACATAAGTCTGCCCGCCGTAGTAACGCGCAGTATGTGATCTGTAAAGATGGAGATTGGTGATTGGGGGGAGGGGGGGGGGTATCGGTCGCGGACAGACAGGGATTGAGGTGGAACCTTCACTCTAAAAAAAATGGAACCGTCCAGAATCGCCTTGACGTCTGGATTGTGTCACCGAAGCGACAAGCCGTCCATACTGATCAGTCAATGTCAGGCGGTTCACCGACCTGCCGTTCAGCCTGCGTGGCAGGACTAAATCCATAAAAAATATATGAATACAGGAGGGGGACAACTCGCCTGGGAACAGGGCTCTTTTCGATGCAACATTTCCGTATGCTCCAGAGACCAGGGGGCGAAAGGAGGGGGGGGAGAGGTGTCCAAGTCCTCCTGCTAAATCCGACACAGAATTGATTATACACCGTCTTCTGGTCCGGAAAGAGGTAGACAATTTTTTTTTTCTCCGTTAATGAATCCTCTGGTAATTTATGATGCGTAATCGATCACGAGGCGACGATCGCGCAACGCTGGCAGTTATTTGAGAGTGAACAGACTTGCACCGTGGAAAATTATGACGCTGTTGTCGTCCGTATTATAATCCCCCAAATGAAAAATAACTTTCTGATTGCAGCGAAAACACACCACGAGAGGGCTCACTTCAGATTTTGCGCGGGAGGTCGTTTTCGAAATGAAGGCTAGTAGCGCTCGGGCTTCGTCTCCGTCCGTGACAAAACCTGGAAAATCCAGGTCGTGGTTTGTTTCCGAATTTGACTGTTTGTTGGCTTGATAGCTAGCGCATGGTATTCCCAGGAAACTTGCCTGTGATATTAATACTATTATAACGAGTAAGGTAAAGATGACCGAGCCTAAGCCCGAGCTATAGCCTAAGCCTTCATTTCGAAAACGGCCTACAGAACTCCTACACATCACGGGCTGTCTTTTACACCGGAACGCACGAATACATCATGCCACCAGTGCTACTGAAATCGAGAAGAAAAATGGCCCACCAGCGCACCACTGGTAAACTCCCCAATTTTGAGTACACAACGTGATAGGAAAGTATTAGCTCTGGCTGACAATGACAATGATGCCGCCCATTCGTCTGCCAAATTTCACCGTGCGCAGACGAGCCGGTAAATACTGTCCGTCTGACGGTCTCTTTTGAGGAACTTACTCGCTGACGTTTATAAAGAACATTTCTCACTCTTACCGGTCAACCCGTGTCTCTGACAATAGACGCTTGGTTTCTTGAAGTTCAAATCTCCTTAATCTTTGGAACAAATCGAAGTATAACTGCATCTCGGTTTCGCTTTGAAGTCCATTTTTAAATGGAAAAAGAACTTTATAATGTCGGCAACTGCGCAGTTGCTTCGGCACTCTTGAGTGAGTGCGCATGCGCAGTGAGTAAACACTGATCAGCTATTGGCTGGAAATGGGTCACGTGCTTGGAGTTAAGCCAAACTAATGTCCAATGGCAACGGTCCCGTGACAACAGGTTGTTAATCATCCAATACAAAGTTGAGTACATAATTGAATGGTACACTTAAAAACACACAGAAAAGAACGAGATGGTGACCACAATAGTTACCTGTTCAATGTGAAATAGCACATCATATTAGCTATATTTCATTCACCATCTTGCTGATTGTCATCACAAATACTTTACATGACAAGGGTTACACAGTTGAGAAAGCATTTTTTTCTTCATTTTTTAAAATTGATATTAAATATTATCAAAAGCAATTTTAATCACAGCTGCTTTACAAGGTCCTGTATGATTTCTTAAACAACCAAGAACAATATATCCACATTGTATTTACACATCTTTATGAAGTGTCCGAGAGAGAGAGATAGAGAGAGAGAACAGCACAAAACAATACACCTTTTGTCATACCTTACAGTTGTCCCTTTTTCAATACATTATTTTCAAATACACAAGCTATTATCATCTATGCACAGCAGTTGTTACAAGGTTTATTGCCAATATCTTATAAGTTATTTGCTCCAAATGGTTTTTTTTTATAGAAATCATTTTGCCTCTACTCTGGGAGTGCAGTTCTGGTTCATTATTTTCTCTGAGGTCCCCACCACTGCACAACACTTTCTATACTTTTTGAAAGTCATCACCAAGATCGATTATATACACCTCAACTTCTGCATTCTGTGCACACCGAATGCCTTCTTTGGAAAATAGTTTTTGTGTGTGTGAAAAAAAGAAAATAGGACTATAACTAATATATCGGTGTATGTGTACCAAGGACCCAAGGTTGGGTGCTTGTTTGGGCCAGATAGCTCCCCCAAGCATTCAGAGGACAAAGGACCTTTACAAATACCAGGCTCTGGCTTTTGACTCCCGGCATGCAAAAGGGGAAAATGGTCCAAGTCTTTACAAAAACTAAAAATGCAAATTGGTGAAGATTCTGGGAAATATGTCTGCTTGCAAGAACTATGACATGACATGAGTTGTGTTTTCAAAGTGTATTTGAATTTTTTTAAAAATTCAAAACAGACCATCCAAACTTGAAACTTTGGTCAAATGCCTTCTCCTCGGTTGCTATGTCAACATGCTCGTTAGTTTTAACAAAGTGGTCAATACTCTACCATTAATCGCTGAACTAAATGTTTCTCTTCAGGAAAACTGACACAAGGCCAAGCCCTGGCCCATCCTGAAAATTGTAAATTGGCGACATCCCAGGCAGCAAAGTAAACCAACTTGAAAGAAGAAAATCAAATGGTTCAAAAGTTCCCAGTCAGTTTTTCCTTGGTTTGTTTGACTTAAAACCAACTGGAGACAGACTAATTAATTAATTCACAAAGAACCAGAATCAACAATAAAAAAAACCCAAAACAAACCCCACCAACTATAACAAATCTTTAGAAAGTTACATTTTAAGCAATGGTGAGATTTAAAGACAGCTGTATTGTAGTGTACTCAAAGACTGTTTGTAAAACAAAAAATCATTTCAATTGCTCAAAAACTTAAACAGGGCAACACCATCATTAAAATCTGTATCAGGTTGGTTTTTTTCAAAACACTTTGTGCTCAAGAAAAAGTCATAACATTTGTTTAAAATTGATCAACACATAACAAGGACATTCGGTTTTTCAGTTACTAAATTTTAAAACCAAATAGTAAAATGTAAGAAAGTTAAACTTTTGCAAGCGGTAACAAGTGCCACAAAATCTGAAACACCTTTGTGCTAAAATAAATATATATTTCTCATGGGAGTTGGTTGCATGTTACAAGGTGACAAAGTGACAAAAATAAACTGAGTTTAATGTCAGAAATCCCTTTTACTTTCTTAATCTATGAAAATACTCTCTTGAGAGTAACATTCTTTGAAAAAGACAAACCCACAACGCAGTATAATAATATAATCTGTCCAGGTGAGTGATAAATAAATACATAAATATATGGCATAATAAGAATTGGCATTTTTTGTCCCAGCATTAATGAGGGTGCTGCTAGTGTCTCAATTGTGGGTTGAACGGTCAGTCATATGGGTGCTTTGGACAATGAGACATGGCAGGATACTGTGCGCATTACAGCCAGTGGTACACACAGTGGGAACAGCTTAAAGCCCCTACACAACATTGGTGAGATTGAAAAACAGAAATGTTCACAGATTTACATGAAACTTTAACAGTTTGAAGATGGTTATAGTAGAAACCTCGCACTGAAATATTTCTGCCTAAAATGTTGTATTTTGGGAGAAAAGAGTAAAAGAAATCGTTTATGTCTCACTGAGATCTAAACTATTTTTCGGAACAGTACGGCGTTGCATGTTGCATTTTCGCGAAACAATGAAGCGGTTTTCACAATTTACTCGAGACTCGGTTGGCGGATTGAGCTAAAAATTTTCACAGGTGTGCTATTTCATTCATATGTTGGATCAGACACCATATGGATGCTATTCTTTGACCTCGACCAATGATGTGTAGGGGCTTTAAGCCTCTTCCCAATTGATTAATGTACAAGGTAATTAGGTTATTAAGACCCTCAGCGGCAAGAAATTCAGATGGGACCTTCCGTCAAGTCAGCTGCAGGGGTAGATGCAGGGTGGATGAAGTGGGAAAGTTTTTGCTCATCATTGAATAGAAATGACGGACATCATCTATTCAAGGGTTTTTGGAGTTGTTTTTTCCTTTCATTTCACATGAAATTTCGAAATAAGGGGGGGGGGGTAAGTCTTTGTATACCTCTGCATCTATTCCTGCTGTCCCATGCATTACAGTATGCTGGCAAACGTTCCAGGGGAGTAGAGACTGTAGATAAATCAGATAAACCTGAAAAAAAAATAATACTCAGTTTGGCAAAAGGCAAGTTAACATTTTGGCAGGAACAGTTTGGACTGAAAAATAAACTAGACCCGTGCAATAATAATGGGTGTTACTCTTAATTCTTGCATTGATTAAAAAAAACCTATACTTTTCCCTTTTTTAATTTTTTTTTTAAATAACTGTCTTTCCTCAGAACTGAACAAATTCAAAAACTTTATATGGCCGTTTACAAAATGAAGGCTTAGGCTCGGGCTTAGGCTTCGGCCATATCTATCTCACTCGTTATGATATCACAGGCATCTAAAACAAGCATTTGGCCCCAGTTTCATGGGGAATACCCTGTATACCTATCAAGCCAACAAACCTTCAAATTCGGAAACAAACCACAACCTGGATTTTCAGGTTTTGTCAGACAGAGACGATGCCCGAGCCCCTAAGCCTTCATTTCGTAAACAGCCTGCATATACAACAATGCAGAATAACCTCTGTCCTATAAAGAAGGTTATCTATCCATGGATTTCTCGGCAGATTGGAGCATTACTTCACCGCTATGAGCACAATAATGGTATGCTTTGGATGCCCTGAAGTGCACCAGGGCACTAAAGTTGACTGCAAAGTGAGAAAACGGTCTTCCCCTCAATTCTCATGACATAACTTAATTTGAGTAAATGAGCAGTGCCACTTACAGAGGTGGCACAATCACTCACAATGCAAACCAACATTAAAACAGGCAATGATAATTTCAGAATTTCGAAGTGCCCGTCTGTCCCATTACAGACATAACAGTTCATGCAATTGTGTACAGTAATGAAGACACTGTATTGAGTGTACAGGCTGCACCTCAAGACAGCAAGTGTTTTTAAACGAGTCTAAATCACCGACAGGTACAACATTTGTTCGACACTTCTATAAAGTTACTAAATTTGTTCCCTGTGAATTGAAAACCCAAATGAAAGCTGTTGATGCACTCAATTCAAATACAGTGGCTTCAAAATGTACAGTGCCTTCATGTACAACCGCAACTAAGGCCCAGTGCAGTTAGTGTACCAACTATTCCTATTGTATTTCTGCATTGGGAAGTGGCATGAGATCGGATAACCTCTGAATGCGGAATGTTTCTGCGGCTTCAAGGTAATGTTTGGGAGAAGGGCGGCTCATTGTGAAATGGGAGACTTGACACAGATTGTATGAAGGGTTTCTGGAAAATTGGTTTTAACGGTAGTCAAGGGGAAGATGCAGGAGACCACTGTGTTGGGTTTTTTTTCGGGGGAGGGGTTACTGGCTCTGACATTGTACTGGCTTCGGCTTTGCAGTGAGAGGGTGGAAAGAAATGAGGAAGAGGGGATGGGACTTGAGGAGAGGTCTACTCTTCTTAAGACTTTAAATTGTGTGTTGTATTCATTTCCACACTGGTGAGGACTTCAGTGTACACATGCACGGATATAAGAAGGGTGTCATGGGAGAAAGAAGACTTGGGGGAGAGGGAGGGAGGGAGAGAGAGAGAGAGGGAGGGAGGGAGAGGGGGGCAGACATGATCTCCTCTAATGCCCTCCATTGCAAACACTACTCCACCAATCCCCCAACCGCCCCCTTTGCAACTCAACTGATCAATGGATTTGGAAAATGCGGAAACAACCCAGGCCGGGTTCCAAGTACGGCGGGCGTGATTCACCCGTGTGAGAAGTCCCACAGAGATACAGTCTTGTGGACCGAGGGGTGCCTTTAGAAAAAGGCACTTCTAGTTCTACAGAAGAAAAAAAAGGTGAAAGGGGGGAGGGAGCCGGGTTAAAGAGGGGGAATGGAGCGATATCAAGAGAAAGGAGTGTGCAGTTGACCTTCAGAAAAAAAAGAGCAATTCCGGGGACAGATCTGTCAACAGTGGCAAATTTGTCAGCGCCTATAGGTGCCAGGTGGGGCAGAGAG
Organism: Luidia sarsii; assembly: GCA_949987565.1. Taxonomy (NCBI): domain Eukaryota; kingdom Metazoa; phylum Echinodermata; class Asteroidea; order Paxillosida; family Luidiidae; genus Luidia; species Luidia sarsii. Next base: position 13,723,741 of record OX465110.1, read on the forward strand.
AGAGAGAGAGAGAAAGAGAAAGAGAGAGAGAGAAAGAGAGAGAGAGAGAGAAAGAGAGAGTGGGGGATGTGGATCTCCAAGGCTTGCTCCCCAAAGATCACTTGACCTAAATTCAACACATCCAGGCCTAACAGCCATGGCTCATCGGTGGCTAAACTGTCCTTTTCACCGTCTGTCAGGACGGATTTTCGGCAAAGCCCTCGGTCGCGAGCCGGGCGAAGACAGAAAGCCAAGAAGAAAGGAACACGGCAGAACGACAAAGAGAGTGAGAGATCCCTGTGCCTCCCGCCGACCTAGATAACTTTAGCCGCCAATGTACTCCAGCAACATTTTTTTTTTGGGGGGGGGGGGGGTAGAAGGAGGTTTCACAGGATATTAGCAATTTTGCAAATGAGATTCTCACCAGGGAAAATACGGACGAATTATGCCGACGCTGGTAACCGCAGTACCACACAGTGTCATGCACAAAACGAAGCACCGGTGATCAATGAGATATCACGCTTGTATAATATTGTTACACTTTACATGTCTAGATGAATTGCATGGCCATGTACTTGATATGCAGTCTGTGTATACACAGTACACCACCTCTACAGCCGGTGCGACCTCCATTTTTCACGCTGAAATAATCCTTCCTCACACATAAAAGGGGGATATCTGTGGACATTGAGTCAAATGATGTGCAGCTGATTGCATCTCCACCAGTTCTTATCTAATAACTGTGAAAACTGGACTTATTCTCTTTTCGTGCCGTGTTTTGTCATCATGCCATCATCTTAGTCGGTAAAAAAACAAGTCAAATGATAGAGAATGTTTTCGGTTGTGTGCTTGCAGCACACAAGGCGGCCCAATAGGTAGCCTTCTTTGAACATCAACCAGAACACTGCTACTTAAACAAAAACAAATATTGAATAATCGGCAAAGAAAATTTGACCTGATCAGTACTTGAACCCGTGTCCTCTAGCTTATCAGCTACATAAATAATCATAAAACAAACAGCGCTGAATTACAAACAGAGGTCCCATTGGAAAAACTGATCAAATAGAAGCAACATGTCTTCACGTTCAACAGTAAAGAGAAAAGTAAAGGGGACATTTCCTGACTTCTATCACTGTGCGCATATTATCACAAAACAAATTGTGATTGTTTATTTTTTTATCATTTGTGACCCGGCACAGCATAATGAGGAATAACCCCACTTTTGAGATTTTGAGGTTTTCTAATGATGTGAAAGAGTATACCATTAGCTTTCAAATGATATCAAAATATAATATCCTCTAATACTTAAAATTTCCACACACACAAAAAATAAAAAATTGATTTGTAATCGAATTGTGAAGATACTTTAACTTCAGGCGTTGTTTACTAAAAAAGTGTTTTGGTGGGATATTCCTCATGTCGCTGTGCCGGGTCACATTTTTTAAGGCACTTCCTAACGGACATCTCTGTAACACCCAACCTGTGTTTTTTTCAAGTTTCAGAAATTAGAAAATCTGGTGGACTCTAGGATGACCTTGTGCATGGGAGTATCTTAAACTGTTCTCAAACAGTAAATGGTAGGCCTCGTGCTAACGATGTCAGTCATTAAGTGGGCCACACACAGAGGGGAAAGGGCTACATCAATCCAAACCAGAGTGATGCTGAGGTTGTAAAAGGAATTGAGAGTCACTGATCCCGAGTTGGATGGACCACGGAATGGACACAAAGTGAATCTGCCCATTGCTATACAAGTGTCATCGAGAATTTGGTCCATCATTTTCTTATAAAGGTAAAAAAAAAACCAACGCCAACAATAATTGTGTAGCCAAGTTTGAGGCAATGTTTCATCCAATAGGCCTCAATTGGAAGAGATAAAAATTGCAGGGCCCGATATTTCAATGCTAAAGAACTTTTGAGAAAATTTGGGAGCCCAACTTTTTGCTTACCCTAGCAGGACCTTTGAGAAAGAACCCAATATGATTGAAAATTTGAAACACCAGACCTTCAATATACTTCATTCAAGTATGAAGTTAGTATGCCAAATTATTGTGTTACCAAAAGACAGAAATACAGAGAAGGGTTTCCACATGCTTTTGAATCAAGCACCCCCCCCCCCACCTAAAAAAGGGATTCCCCTCAAGGGAACATTTCTCGAACCCTGGCCAATATAGGCATGTCCCTACTCCATGTACATCCTCATTAATAGGTATATTGTAAGTTGGCATCTCAAGGGGATGCACCAACTCGTTCCGCAGCATACGTTGGCCGAAAGATGAAAGTCCGTTTCGAAAATTGCAACTCCCATCCTTCCCAATGGTTAAAAGGCGGGCTACCGTGATTATGACAACCAGCTGACATCGCATCTTTCTGGGCCTCCCCCGCGCAGAACTGGCAACTCCTGAATTCTTGCTGAACTCGGGGGAGAGAGTGAGAGAAAGTGATCAGGAAGTGCAATGACACCGAGGCAGACAGACAGCAAACCACAGGAATTAGTTACCGAGGGAGGCCGGGAAGTGGGGGAGGGGGAATGACTACTATTACTCAGGAGTCAACGCAGCTATGACGAGTGCAAATGTCATCTCACACTCGTGATTTTCTCGCTGAAGTTATTTTTTGTGTGTGTTCAGGAAAGGAAAAAAAATAATCATCTACACATATGTAAAGATTCACTGTCTCCTCCAGTTGTTTGAAGATAATTTGCTGGAAAGTGCAGTCTAACAGGAATGTCTGAATGCCATGCTTGTTAGGAAGAGAGACTTTTTTTGTTTTTTTGTTTTTTGGTACGCTAGTTATTTGTGCAAAAATTTGAAAGCGGGGTTAGACAAGCTCGGGAAATGTCTTTTCTCGCTGGATTTACCCCGATCGTCAGAGCCGGCTGACCGGGAGATTGGCCTATCCCTGTCTTCTCCCTCCAAGTCCCCCCCTGCTGGCTAGGGTCTTGGTTCCAGAAATATAAAGGCACACCCGACCAAAACAAAAACAAGACAGAAGATACGGAATGGCCCCGGGCCTGCCTGAAGTTAGTCTAGTCAATGCTTTGTTTTTGGAGACCTCTGTGGTGACTGCTCTGCCGGTCAGTCCAATCTGAGGCCAATTTCATGGAGCTGCTTAAAAGCGTGAAATTCTGTTTAGTACGCAGGATTAATTCAAAGAGGTTTTGCCCTTACTCGACGTTGTGGTAAACACTGAGTGCTCAGTACTAGAATTCGGGAGTCGCGGGTTCGAATCCCGCCCGAGCTGCCTGGAATATTTTTATCAGGCACCGGGCAAAGCACTGAGCACTCAGTGTTTACTACAACGTCGAGTTAGGGCAAAACCTCTTTGAATTACATTCTCCTCGACGCAAACATCATGTTATATCTATACGCAGGATTACAGACCAAAGTATTGAGTGACTTGTATTCCACCCTCCTTTTCTTTGTATGAAACAAAAATGAAATTTGAGTGGGCGAGCTGATCTTGTGAATTGTGGCATTTTGTGCTTGAGGAGATTTGGGTGCTTGAGCAGCTCCATGAAATTGGGCCCTGGTCTCAGCCCTCTTTGGCCATTTGAATGGGCAGCATCTCTGCAGCCTCCAACTCGGCGCAGGAAAAACCTTGAGCTCCCTACCAATAGGTCTCCTCCACCTCCGGCGTCTCTCTGAAAATTCCCTTGCCAGGCTATTGCTTCGGCCGTGTCCGAAAGATACGGCTAGGGCTATTGTCTTCGCATCCCCGTGTATTTCCAATAGGGGGAAGACCTAGATGTAGCTCTAGACGCCCGTTTTGGACATGGCCTTCCACTCAGTCTTTAGGCCTTCCTTTCCATACAGCAATGACTGAATATTAATCCCGAGAAATAAAGACCCCACAATCTGATGCCCCTGTAACTTCCTGAGCTTTCGGGAAAAGATTGACAAGCCATCAGAAGACATCACCAATGAAAAGAGATTCCCTTGATGGCAGAGAGCACAACATTTACCATTCTAAACATTTCAGGCATTCATTATGCACAACTGCATCACTGTTGCTAGGTGATTAGAGTATAATACATGTATGAACGTTAGATATCGTTTTTGACTGTGTGCTTGTCATTAACTAATGGCTCTGTCCTTGACTGAGGCTTTTGACCTGCCAGCACCCAGGTCCCGCTTTCTGGGGCACTACGATAATGTGCACGTGCAATTAGATACGCCTGAAATGGAAGACCTCCCCAAGCCCTGAAAAATTATCTGCATTTTTCCTCTCCGCTGCCCGAAAAAAAAAAGCCGGTGTACGAGTGACTGAGGCCACGCAAATTATTCTCGAATTTTCATCGGGGAATGAAATGTCGTTATCCTCCTTTACTTTACCGAGTGAGTAAGTTGGGGGTTGGTTAGGGTTCCACCCTGGTCTACCTAGAGAAGCTTATCAAAGCCACAGAGGGTACAATCAAGTGCTGTTAACCATTCAAGTCCATGGAAACGTTTCTCATGGCCTAAATTACGAATTGGTGCCGGGGTCACAACACATTTACAATCTGTGTGTTAACTACGTTGAATCCACAGTTTAGACGACCAAAAATGCCAGTCCAACCCTGCGTCAACCCCCCCCCCCCCCTCCATGATAATGCATATGGCATGCTTGAATGTCATTCTATGGAAAATTGACCCCCTCCTTTCACTTGAGGCTGGGCGGCGGAGGAAGTCCGGCTATAGAATTCCCAACTCCATCATTTTTTCCGATCACAGCAGAAATGAATACCCTCCCAAGGACCACACTGGAGATGCCATACATATTCATCAAAACACAAACGCAGAGCGACCTTAAATTTTCAAAGGCATTTGTTGCATCAAAAAAGGGTCGTTAATTTTTCTGCCCAATTCCACACCTACAGACATGACCAAAAAAAAAAACACCCAGAAAAACAAATTTCATAAACAGGTACCCTGTACACTTACTTCAGTTACTAGCAGCTTACGGGGTAGCCCATTCATTATCAAGTTAAAGCAAAACTCAGAAATGTTCGGATGATTTGAAAAGACTGAAAGCCCTGGACACTTCAGCCTATATACTGTCTGAATATCTTAACGTGGCACATGACATTGTATGGATCCACTCACATGAGTGAAAGATGTCAAAATGGCCTCAAAAATTTAGAGGGCCCGACGTTTCAATCCTCGCAGGATCTTTTTCCTCTGCCTTTGAGAGAGGTCCTGGTAGGATCGGAACGACAGGTCCTATAAATGTATGACAATTTTTACCAAAAAATGTGACGGCTGTATTTCAGCAGAGACTTAAAAAGCGGCTCATGACATGAAGATGCACTACTTTTTGAATAATCTCCGAACAATGAATAAAAATGGCTGGCTGCTGAATCCATAATCTGCCTGCCATTTCTGATGATGATGACAGGGAGGGAGGAGGGAAAAATGGGGCCATTTTATTGACTCTCTTTTGTGTTCTTCACAAAAGAGTGCTTTGTGAAAACAAGGGCAACCTTTCAGCCCCTCATTCAGTCAGTCCTGGAAATCTGACCCACATTTGGTGGGTGACTTTTTTTCATAAGGAAAAAAAAAATCCTTTTTTTTCCGTGAAATAGAAAATTCAAAGGGTAGATTATGAATCTCTCGTGAAACGTGTCTCATCATTCAAACAAGATATCTTCCAACTGCTTACCACGAAAAAAAGGACCACACTGAAAAACTTAAACAAGGAGAGGGAATGATGTTTACCGGTACATCCTTGCAGAGCCTTTCTCAAAGGCCCTCAGGAAGATGCATGTGTGACATTTACGGTGCCTTGACTCTCAAAATAAAAAAACTTACGTCTCCAAAACTGAGGTCTAGATATCAAAGGGTCATGGGGTTTGCAGTCAATGCCCTTTAAAAAAATCTGAAACGTTTGGGAGGGCCTGATCTTCTTGTAAATGCTAGGAAGGATCTTGCTGGCGTTTTCAGGAAGGTCCTGCCGGGATCAAAATATCGGCCGCCGATTTCAAGAAAAGTTGCGTACGTTACGCAATGCACAAATGTTGCGTAAGGCTTGTGCCTCAATGGCTCTTTTCTGCAGTATGTAGCAGGGGCAGCCAGATGTTGCGTACGTTAGGCGACAAAATGTTGCGCACGCAACATTTGAAGTTTCGTGAAATCGGCAGCTGGGCCTCTTGACTTAATGAGCTGTGTACATTTTTGCGTCCTTCAAATCAGAAAGCAGTTTACAAGAATATGTTGTGTCACTTTTTAATCCCTTACAAAAAAAGGGGATAAAGATTTTGGCTGAAAACAGCCTTCAAAAAAAAAAAAAAAAAACCTGAAAAATTGGATCAACATTGGGTGGACAAGTTGGCAGAGTCTCATGGACAGAGTGCCATGTCACGACTTGCATGTGCGCATTACGGCTGACAGAAACAAAATGAGTCCCATTACGATTCATGTGCCGAGCTTCGGCGGAGTAATGGCAGCCACTCGTAGGGCGCAGGACAGGCCGCCACGATGCCCTGTCAGGTTCCGGGTGAGCGGACTGCCTGCAGAGGGATGAGAGGCGGCGAACTCCCCTCAACCGGGGAGGAGAGGCCCCGACGATCAGGCACTCCGACGATCAAGGAATGTGTTTTTGAGTGTCTTGGAGGTGGTGAGGGGGCAGGAGGGAGGGAGAGAGGGAGGAGGAGGGAGGGGAGGAGGGAGGGGAGGAGGGAGGGAGGAGGAGTGAGGAGGAGTGAGGAGGAGGGAGAGTGTCAAATGTATTTCCATTTCGTGCAAGAACCTCAATTCTTTCCTCCAAATCTCAAAGCCTGTCCTCATTTCGTTCCTGTTTGATACATTTTTTCTTTTAAACGCAATGCCATCTCAAGGAAAAAAAAACCAAGAAGAAGGAGAAGATGCCAAATGGTTTCAAGGTCTCAAGGTTTCAGAGGATACAAATCCCAGTCCAGTCAAATTTTGACCTTAACGTACAATGCTCTTACAAGCTGAGCTATTCAGGCCTTAGATGAAACAAGTGCTGAAATCTGCAAAACATTCAAAAACTTTGACATTTTTTGTTGGTTCATGCTAAAGAAGAAGACAACTTCGCAGCAGACAGACGGAGAGATAGAGAACGGGTTGAGGTGTTGATCAAAGTGCTAACCCAAAGTGCTTAGTGTTTGCCCCAGAACCTGCTTCAGTCCAGAAACCATGAAAAGCAAAGTCCACGCTGCTGAAGCAGTGTAGCCCCACAACGGTTTCGTGATCGGCATGTGACTTGTTGGCATAGATGTTTTCCAGCCGAGTACGTGCACAGCAACCGGTTTGGGTGGGGCACACGTGTTAACTGGTACAAGCAATCAGCACATATTGGTTCCTCCAACATGCCTATTTTTTTTCCCCGGTTTTTTTTTCTGCTGCGTCAATGGCGTTTGGCAACCCACTATGTCTGGCCAATATGTCTATTTGCACGTTTTTTATTTTTCCTTTTTTTTTTTTTTTTCAACGGGGAGATGGAGGTTGAAGAGGGATGTGGAGGGGAGAGGTGGAGGGGCTTTATGAACCTCCCCCCCCCCCAAAAAAAAATTCGACATGAGAGAAACATTGTGGACCTTCAGTTGGCAAACTAAGTGGAAGCAGACAACCGTTATCAACACAAGTTGTTAGGGGATGTGTCAGTCAGCGTTAAAAACCTTTACGTGAATCAATCACAACCGCCATTTTGGCGTCTCTCTGCGCAGGAAGGAATTCCTAGATTGAAGCCACCGAGTTTGGGGTGAGAAGGGGGAGGAGGGTGAGTGGAGAGAGGGGGGGGGGGGGGGTAGGAGGAGGGTGCAAGAGGGAGGAGGGGAGGGAGGGGGGTGCACAGTGAGGGGGGTTGGTGAGGGTCGCCCAGGCTACACCACCAAGGAGGAAATTCAATCTTATTTCAAATGGAAGTCTGGCCAAGCTCGGGCAGATAGTATTTCCAAAAAAAAAAAAGGGGCAGCACCATTTTTCCCCCCTCCTTCTTGACTGAATCGGGGCACTTGAGGGCTGATGGCAGATTTTATTTGGATTTTTTTTTTTTTTTTGGGGGGGGGGGAAATGACAACCCACTCCCTATACTCCCAATCCTCCCCTCTCTCTGTCTCTCTGTCTCTCTCTCTGTCTCTCTCTGTCTCTCCCTCCATCTCCTCCCCTCTTCTACCGACAGCAGCAACAGGAGACGTCCCATGTTTGCCACGAGAGCCAGCCCGACGACGGTCCAGTCATCTCAGACAGATCAGTCTGCAGAACATTGCCCGAGCATCCTCTGAGATCTCATGATGACACGGTGGAAAAAAGAGAAGAGAAAAAAGTACAGCCCGCAAAATGCGGGGGAAAAACAAGAAGAAGAAGAAGAAGACAGGATTGACGAAAGGGATCGACGGCCAAGGCCGCAGTCACTTGAGATGCTATCTGGGGGATCCCGTGTCCCCCCACCCCCCCTGTACCCCACTACACTGCTACTAAGTTGACAGACACTCACATGATCCTGTCACGTTGCCAATCATGGCCGGGCCTGTGCTGGCACTAGCTACATAATGTGCATGCGGGCACACCTATAGTATCGGCAGGTGGCCTTGTCCATTTCGGATAGTGGCAAGGCAGTACCGGCTCCACGCAAGGCAGTCCTACAGGCCTTGCTGAGAATCCTACAGGCCTTGCTGAGAATCCTACAGGCCTTGCTGAGAATCCTACAGGCCTTGCTGAGAATCCTACAGGCCTTGCTGAGAATCCTACAGGCCTTGCTGAGAATTCTACAGGCCTGCTGAGAATCCTACAGGCCTTGCTGAGAATCCTACAGGCCTTGCTGAGAATCCTACAGGACCTGCTGAGAATCCTAAAGGCCTTGCTGAGAATCCTACAGGCCTTGCTGAGAATCCTACAGGCCTTGCTGAGAATCCTACAGGCCCTGCTGAGAATCCTAAAGGCCTTGCTGAGAATCCTACAGGCCTTGCTGAGAATCCTACAGGCCTTGCTGAGAATCCTACAGGCCTGCTGAGAATCGTACAGGCCTTGCTGAGAATCCTACAGGCCTGCTGAGAATCCTACAGGCCTTGCTGAGAATCCTACAGGCCTGCTGAGAATCGTACAGGCCTGCTGAGAATCGTACAGGCCTTGCTGAGAATCCTACAGCCCTGCTGAGAATCCTACAGCCCTGCTGAGAATCCTACAGGCCCAGCTGAGAATCCTACAGGCCTTGCTGAGAATCCTACAGGCCTTGCTGAGAATCCTACAGGCCTTGCTGAGAATCCTACAGGCCTTGCTGAGAATCCTACAGGCCTTGCTGAGAATCCTACAGGCCTGCTGAGAATCGTACAGGCCTTGCTGAGAATCCTACAGGCCTGCTGAGAATCCTACAGGCCTGCTGAGAATCCTACAGGCCTGCTGAGAATCCTACAGGCCTTGCTGAGAATCCTACAGGCCTTGCTGAGAATCCTACAGGCCCTGCTGAGAATCCTAAAGGCCTTGCTGAGAATCCTACAGGCCTTGCTGAGAATCCTACAGGCCTTGCTGAGAATCCTACAGGCCTGCTGAGAATCGTACAGGCCTTGCTGAGAATCCTACAGGCCTGCTGAGAATCCTACAGGCCTTGCTGAGAATCCTACAGGCCTGCTGAGAATCGTACAGGCCTGCTGAGAATCGTACAGGCCTTGCTGAGAATCCTACAGCCCTGCTGAGAATCCTACAGCCCTGCTGAGAATCCTACAGGCCCAGCTGAGAATCCTACAGGCCTTGCTGAGAATCCTACAGGCCTTGCTGAGAATCCTACAGGCCTTGCTGAGAATCCTACAGGCCTTGCTGAGAATCCTACAGGCCTTGCTGAGAATCCTACAGGCCTGCTGAGAATCGTACAGGCCTTGCTGAGAATCCTACAGGCCTGCTGAGAATCCTACAGGCCTGCTGAGAATCCTACAGGCCTGCTGAGAATCCTACAGGCCTTGCTGAGAATCCTACAGGCCTTGCTGAGAATCCTACAGGCCTTACTGAGAATCCTACAGGCCTGCTGAGAATCCTACAGGCCTTGCTGAGAATCCTACAGGCCTTGCTAAGAATCCTACGGGCCTTGCTGAGAATCCTACAGGCCTTGCTGAGAATCCTACAGGCCTTGCTGAGAATCCTACAGGCCTTGCTGAGAATCCTACAGGCCTTGCTGAGAATCCTACAGGCCTTGCTGAGAATCCTACAGGCCTTGCTGAGAATCCTACAGGCCTTGCTGAGAATCCTACAGGCCTTGCTGAGAATCCTACAGGCCTTGCTGAGAATCCTACAGGCCTGCTGAGAATCCTACAGGCCTTGCTGAGAATCCTACAGGCCTGCTGAGAATCCTACAGGCCTGCTGAGAATCCTACAGGCCTTGCTGAGAATCCTACAGGCCTGCTGAGAATCCTACAGGCCTTGCCGAGAATCCTACAGGCCTTGCTGAGAATCCTACGGGCCTTGCTGAGAATCCTACAGGCCTTGCTGAGAATCCTACAGGCCTGCTGAGAATCCTACAGGCCTGCTGAGAATCCTACGGGCCTGCTGAGAATCCTACAGGCCTACTGAGAATCCTACGGGCCTTGCTGAGAATCCTACAGGCCTTGCTGAGAATCCTACAGGCCTTGCTGAGAATCCTACAGGCCCTGTTGAGATTGCCGCACACTCGCTCACCGGATGCATACACAATCACGGCATCATCGGTGAGCCGAAACCAATGAAGGATCTTGTGAGGACAGGTCTTTGTTGAACTTCAATGGACAGGGTTCGAATCCCACCCAAGAAAGCCGTGTCCAAGTTTTGCTGCTTCCAAAAACTTTGTCAATATTCAACCTCTGAACACTTTCCTATTTTAACGAAAGCACACTTGCAAGTACATGTAACTGCCCTGTTAAGAGCTCACAGCATGAATACATGGATGCACCATACAGCAAAAACATCAATTCCGACATTGTGGATCACATTCTAATGATTTGTCTCCTCGATCGTTTTTTTTTTTTTCATTCGGCCTTTGAGAGGGAGCCTGCTAAGATCCAACCATCAGACCACGAAACCTTTTCACATTTGTATTTTTTAGGTCATTCTCAACAGGAAAGCACTTAGCAACATTGTTGTAGATGCGTTACTTTTTCGCTGATCTGCTACCCACGGCAGCCGCCTGTCTTATTTACCCTCTCCGGGGGGAAAAGGCGAGCATTTGGTAACACGTGTGCGGAGAGTTTTT
>OX465110.1:13735070-13764198 GCA_949987565.1 Luidia sarsii
CCAAGGGACCTCCGCAACAATATCGTCAGGGGGTGGTGGGGGGGGGGGGGAGGAGGGGGTGTCTCAGCTCTGGATCCATCCCCCACACTCCCTCCACCTCTCGGCTGACAACTGACACGAATACCGCCGTGGTTACCAAATCCTCCAGAACGGACCGGATTTGGGTGGAGGGAGGGTTGCAACGCAACAGATTGTCAGGATTCAAACCCAACGACCTAAAAACCGGTATCTACCCTACGATCTGTCCTTGTGAGAAGTGGCAGGGAGATGCTTCTGCCAATCAGCCAGACAGATCAATTTCAAAGCTGGTAGGGAGGGGCTTACAACTTATGATCTTTCCCCCCTCTTCTCACTAATCCCTACCCTACTCCTTGCCCTTCCCTTTGATCTCACCCTACCAGCTTCACTCTTTGTCCTTTGTTTCTCATCCGTGTCCTATTCACTCTCTTCCCCCTTCCTTCGTGTACATGTATCTGTGTTGTCCTTGTCCATCTGCCTTTGAGAAAGGTCCTGCTACGATCGAAACGTCAGGCCCACTAAATTTCATGATTTGCATTTTGGTAATTTTAGTCAGTAAGCAGTTTGCAACATTTTTGTATATCAACTTATAATAAGCATTGATTATAAATGCTAGTCTGCCAAGTATATTTTGTGGGTTCAGTGCCCCATCTAATAAATTTTCAAATCAAGCCAGGCCGATACTTTCTGTGGTCATATTGAACAATTTTCTTTGTTACTTCAACTTTCAGTCAGTCCATTTTTTTTCTTCAAAGAGACTAATATGTAAGGCGCTAGTCCATCCAAAAGGGCTTCGTATGATTACAGGTATGATTGGGGGTTTCGTCCGTTGATGACGATGGCAAGTCCAGCAAACAGGTCGGGACGTGGGTAACAAGTTCTGGGACCCAGCACGACTCCTCCTGGGATTTTTTTTGCAAAACCCTCCCGCATCTGTTCCACAACACTGACAGGAGGGGGAGATGAGTTGAAAGGGCACAGACATGGGCAAATAACACAAGAGGGGCTTTCATGGGCTTTTTTTGGGGTGGTGGGGGGGGGGGGCTGGAGGTGAGGGGGGGGCTGGGGGGTAAGAGTGGGGGTGGGGGCACTGATGGGTTCGTGTTTTCAAGTATTGGAAACCGGACCCACGTTCTGGAGAGGTCGAAGATAGATTTGAAAGTTCCTGTCTCAACAGCAGCTCCCCCCCTCCTCCCTCAACTCAACCCCCTCCTCTCTCTCTCTGTCCTCTCTCCAACACAACCCAGAGGTACATGTATAATGTAAAAGGTGATGCTTGTACTGCCAATGAAACAACCCCGTCCAGACTGTCAAGCGTATGCGGCTGATAGCAGACAGACAGACAGGCAGACAGATAGTGTGCAGATTACAGAGTCCAATTACAGATTCCATACACGAGGTGTCATATTTATAGGTGCCCTCAAAATAGAAAAAAAAAAACGGCATTCAAATTTACAAAAGGTGTCTGGAGGCAGGTAACAGACAACCGTAAGTTCACGTGCACATAATTCTGGACAAAGCCTACAATTAGTAGGGATCATCACGGGCAGCATTGTCAGTATACAGGGAGGGTTATCACTTGATGGCATCGCTTGAAAGCCGGTGTATGTGTGTGCTAAAAAGAAGAAGTGCCAATTCATTCTTCCCCGAAGACCGTCATGAAGGAAAAAAAGTCAAAGAAGATTACTATGGAGTGAGCTGGATTTGGACACTGCAGACAATTGTGAGACAATACAACCAGGGTGTGCCGCATACAGTACAAAAATGTGAATTCCCCTAAAAGGATTGACATGGTCAGCCTAGACAGATGATCAGCATCACCACAGAGAGTGCTATGCACAGCGGACATGTGTGCCACCAGAGGTTGGTGTACAGAATTGCTATGGACTGCACCTATAGCCACACGCACCACTGTTGGCTACCGGCAATGAGCGACACCATTGTGTTCTTGTAATGAACAAGGAAGAGCTCAAGAAAGCACACAGACACATGGGCGCAATAGGGCTGGACACTAGCACTGGCCTGGGGCCAATCAAAATATGAAATCGGGCTTGCCAAATTCAATGGCCGAATTGGTCGACTATCATTTTGTGCCGTCAATAAAGAAAGTTCAATCACGGCAATTTGGGCCAAAGAGTTTCCTTTGAAAATTTGAAATTTCACGATTTTTTTCTACTGCAATGGAAAGACAAAGATCACCTCTGTGATCCCATTCCTCAGAACACGATCAACGGCCAGTCAAATGTTTTGATGCTGGCACAAACGATTTGTAGTCAGGTTAACAACAATAGACCAATTGCATGACCACTGCGTGCATGCCATCACACGACATAATAGTGGGTATTTTTTCATCTCATTTGGTAAAGGGCAGTAATGGAAACAAATGTGGACAATATGATAGTCTGCTTTGCTCGTTTCCACTCCGGTTCTGCACCAAATGAGATGAAAAAAATACCCACTATAAGTCATGTGATAGCATGTAAACATTGGTCGTGCAATCGGTCTATTGGTTGCTTGCATCTGAATGAAAGCGAGGGTGTGATCCCTGAAAATATACGGCAGTTAAAGGTTGAATAGCTTCTGACTGGCGCCCCACCTTGGCAAAGACTAGTTGACTATTCAGGGAGATCATCCTCTTAGGGCTGGATAGCTCAGATGGCAAGAGCACTGGTAGTTAATCCTGAGGTCTCGGGTTCAAGTCCCGGTCCAGTCAAAGTTTTCTTTGCCAATTTTTTCAAGTTGTTCAAACTGGTGATTTTCGTTTTGCATTTGTGATCTGTTTTGCATTTGGGCAGAGGTACAAAAGAACCCCACAGGCAACTCGTCAAGACTAAAGTTGCGGTAGATAGATAGGTAGGCAGATATCCGCCATCACATTTCTGCCCGCGATTTGTAGGACGACCTGTCGCCATTTTCCGATCAAAGCCATCGAGGACTTCTTGTGAGAAAAGATGTCAATGTTGAGGGTGGAGAGAGGGGTTGGGGGGTGTTGGGGAGGTGGTTTGGGAGAGAAGCATTTCTGTTGGGACCACTCCATTTGAGAACGACAACCACACCATGAGATGTTGCCCCTTTCCAGTGTATCTGCATGGAAAAAAGGTCTAGGAAATACATGTAGTCTGCCAAGTCCAAACTTTAAAACCCCCCTTCTCCGAATCATTGCCATCCAGAAGACTGTCAAGTCTCTATGCCCGAATCATGCCAACAGTGGAACTGCTCTTTCAACATGACCCACATTCCAAAGGTCACCCGTCACAGTTTGATTTTTTTTTTTTTCGGGGGTGGGGGGTGAGGGATGGCGAGGCTAGGAAGCACATGTGCGGGAAGGCTCCTAACGACTTCATGAAGTTTCACGCACATTGCACAGTCCGATGCAGGAAACACGAGGGAAGTTGGTACACGCAGGTTTACATGCGCAGCACGTTCGCTGCACACGTGTAACATGTCAGTTACACGTGTAAATACATGTTGCTTACACATGCAGTACCCCGGTCGTACATGCTATTGCTGGCTCAGCTCCTCTAACACTGACTCTCTCGCTGGTCATTGCACCGGGGTGACAGGAGACTTCCTCGCTGCAACGAGGCAAAGCCTGGTTGTTATAACAATACCCCCTCTGGTCACTGCCCGAGTAATAGGACACCTTCTATGAGACAAGCAAGTCTAATGTCATTCCCAGTGTATCTATGCATGTACTCATTGCAGTATCTAAGGAGGCTGCGATTACGCTACTTCAATGCGGGTCTGCGCTTGCTTAAACAGCAGGGCAGACCCTCAGTGAAGCGAATTCCCACTGACACCAAATCATATAAACCTTTACGACTACAGACTGACTACTGACCCTGACACAGTGACCGTGGTGTCATCTGCGCGTGGCGTTCAGCATCTTGCACATTTCCTCCAGCGGGTTGCTCTTGATGTTCTCGGCGCCCGGGTTGACGTAGAGCTCCGGCTCCCGCTTGACGGCGTAGGCGCCCTGCCGCCCGATCATGTCCACCGAGATGCGGGCGATCTTGGGCGGCAGGGGCGGGTGCTGGGCGCCGGTGGCGCTGTTGACCAGCTTGTCGATCTCGTGCAGCGGGTCGCTGCTCGGGTACAGGGGCGACTCGGGGAACTTGACGGCGGCGGGCGAGGCGGTCGGCGGGCCAAACTCCGGGGCCTTGCGGGCGTCGGGGACGGCGGCGCTGCCGGCGGCCGCGTCGGGCGTCTTCGGGGTCCGGCTCTGGGCCGCCTTGGTGTCCGAGGAGCTCTTGGCTTGGGTTGAGCACGGGAGGGTGTTGTTGTTGTTGTTGTGGGTCCTCTTCATGGGGGCGTGACCTTTGGCCGGCCTGGCATCCGGCTCGCTGACCGGGCAAGGCGGGACTTTTTCCATCCCGGGTTCCTGTTTGATTTTGAGCGCACTTGATGACGACTGGGAAGCCGACGCCGACGATGACAATGAAGACGCAGATGATGAGGCACCATCTGACACGGAGGATGTTTTGGTTTTGGAGGGCGAGCGGACCGCGCTTTGCTTCCCCTCGGAGAGGGCCGGTCTCTTCTCTCTCTTCTCGTGCGCAGTGTTTGCGTCCTCGCAGAACAGCTTGTACATCTCCAGGCTCCGCTTGAGCTTGCTGATGTGGCCCTCGTGGCTCATGGCCTCCTGCTGGCCGTCGGGGGAGCCAAAGCGGACGCCGCCGTTGTGCTCCGGCCGGTGGGCGCCCGGCAGGGCCACCTCCGAGTCGGACAACAGCCTGTCCGAGGGCTTGCACGTGGGGCTCAGGTGGTGGTTGCGGGGAGATTCCACGCGGCTCGGGGGCGCCTCCGGTCGGGCCGCCTTCGCGTCCTGCCGCAACGCTCCGGCGGCGCTCCTCGTCGCATCCCGCGCCTTGCCCGTCGGAGAGTCGTCCGATTTCTCGGTCTTGATCTCGACACGGGCTGCCGGGTGCTTGGCGGCGTCGGTTTGTGGGTCGCGCCAGCTATTGGTCTGCATCAAGAGCGAGTCCAGTCTCTCGCCGGCATCCAGGCCGTTCTGCTGGGGCAGGCTCCTCTCGGCGGGGGCCGCCTGCTTCTCCCTGGTGCCGTCGCAGGTGACGGCGTGGGAATCGGGGCGGGCGCTGTTCTTCTTCGGGTGCAGAGCTGCCCTCATCGCCACGCCGTGACTCGGCGGCTTGGGGTCCAGATACGACGGCCGAGGGTTGGCGGTGTGGTTGCGCATCATCGCTCTCATTCGGGCGTGCCTCTGGGCGAGGTCCTCGCTCATCGGGGGCTGGCCGGGGCTCTCCTGCCGCTTGGGCGAGCCCCTACTGTTCCTGTGCTCCTTGGGGGCGGCGGCCGGGTGGCCCTTCTCCTGCAGGGCACCCTTGCTGGAGGCGCTCCCCGACTTCTTCACAAACATGGAGACAATGCCCTTCTTCTGGGCGTTCCTGAGGACGGGGACGCTGACCGTGGTCGCCCTCACCATCTGCCGCCTGCTCCCCGACGACGAGGGGGGAGCCCTGGAGCTGGTCCCGGCCGCCCGGCCTGGATCCGGCCTCTGAATGTCTGCCCTGTAGGCCTTGACCGCCTGGAGGCTCTTCCCATCGCACTTGGGCTGGGTGGCCAGCCCCTTGGCGATGGAGTTCCGCAGGGCCTCCGGTGGCAGCGAGTGTCTCCGCTTGGCAATCTTCTTGTGGACGTAGTGCTCGCTGACAGACTCCTTGGCGTTGGCACTCCTCTTGAGACGCTCGTTCCTCAGGTGTTTGGAGGACCTCCGCGCATGCAGGCGGGCCTTGGCCGACGGGCAGGCTTCGTGGGGGCTGGGCACCAGTTCTTTGGAGAGTCTCGGTCCGCCGTCGTGGGCCGCTTTGCCGACGGGCGGACTGGCTTTGGGGTCGCCGGGCTTGCCCTCGCTCCGGAAGGAGTGGGACAGGATCTTGTCGATGGCTTCGGCGACCGTCACGTTTTCCGACTCCTTGGCGGCGAGGTGCTTCTCCATCTTGGAGACCACGGACTCAGAGGAGGGGGGGCTGCCGCCGCTGCTGCTGCTGGCCAGGGAGAGGGCATTGTAGACCATGGCAAGACCGGCATAGCTGGGGAACACGCCGCCGCCGTTCACGTACTGCTGCTGGGGCGTGTCCACCAGCGGCATCCAGGGGCTGTTGGGGTAGTACGGACGGCGGTGGTGGTGATGGTGGTGGTGGTGGCTGCTGCTGCTGCTGCTGAGTAGGCGGGGCGGAAACTGAGCCTCCCGGGCCGTCTCCACCATGGAGGTCAGCTTGTCCAGCGGGTTGCTGGTGCTGGCTTTGGCCGAGGCGCTCTGACGGCCCGACAAGTGCGGCGGGAAAATCTCGTCAAAGTTGTCTGGGTTGACGTACCGGACAGTGGCGCCGGGCAGCGGTGACGCTTCGGGACTCGGGCTGGGCGTCTTCAGAGTCTCCTGCGTCTCACTCGCCGGTGTTGCTGCTGCTGCTGCAGCAGGCACGGGGGGTTCCGAAGACGCTTCCTGCTTCACCACCTCCATGGCGCTCTCGACAGAGGCCGCTCTCTGCAGCTGCTTCGGAGCTTGGGCCTCGGGGTCGTCGGCAATCTCTGTCCTGCCGTTTTTCCCGGCTCCCTTCTTGCTCTCCGGCTCAGCGCTCTGGGAAGACACGCTCAGCAGCTGCTGCTTGGAGGCCCCGTCCTTCAGGACGATCTTGATCTTGTCGCCCGGCTGCTGGCTGTCGCCTTCCGGCTCGCCGTCTGCCCAGAGCTTCCGTACGACCGAGGAGGGCTTCATGTGCACACTTATCCCGTTGGTGGGGGCATCGGGCTCCATGACCTTCTCCTTGGGGGCCGCCTCATGCCCAAACGCCGGGGCCAGAAAGTGGCCCGTCTCCTTCATGTGCTCCGTGAGTTTATGGACGTTGGCAAAGAGGTGGGTGCAGCCCAGACACTTGAGCGAGCGGCTCCGGGAGGATTTGGGGGCAGCGGCGTCCGAGTCGACCGACCTCGAGCGGCCGATGCTGGCCGGGACCCTCTGGCTGCGGGCCGCCAGCATCTGGTTGAGGGCCGCCTTGGTGGAGTTCTGGCAGACGTCCTCCTTGGAGCTGGCCGAGCTCTCCGAGTACCGCTTCTGCCTCGGGGGCGGGGTGTCCGGCTCCTTGGGGAAGACTGTGGCGGGGAGAGTCTCGGCCAGCGGGTTGACGGCCATGGGGCACTCCTCCTCATCCAGGATGTGGCCGTCCTCTTCGTCCACCTCGTCCAGGCCCTTCTCGTCCGCTTTGGCGTTGGCCCGGGTCAGCAGGATGCCGGCGTGTCCGGGGACGTGGCTGTAGTGCTTAGTCCGCACCATGTGCATGGTGAGATCCTTCAGCGTCCGGAAGGAAGCCTGGCAGATCATGCACTTGAGGACCTGGTTCACTGGGATCTCCTCGGGGCAGTCTCCGGCGGCGGCGGTGGCGGGCTTGGCCGGCGTGCCGCCGTGCGGCTTCTCCGGCTTGTCGTGCCCACTGGTGGTCAGATGCACCGTGTAGTCCAGGAAGTCGGGGAAGGAGAGGGAGCAGGCCGAGCAGGTGTAGGCGCACAGCTCCTTCCGGGAGGAGGCCGCCGGCAGCCGCTGCTTGCGCCGCAGGGCGCAGGTGCTGAAGAACTCAGTCCGGGGCGGCACCAGCGCCAGGTAGCCCCGCTGCAGCATCAGCTCCGAGTTGAGCTGCTTGGTGCTGTTGTGGCCGGTGGCGATCAGGTGCAGCGACAGCATGCCCACGTTGGGGAAGGCCTGGTAGCAGTCCGTGCACAGGACAAAGTTGCAGCGGCCGTTCACGCCCCGGCACAGGCTGACCTGGCTGGGCAGCACGCTGTAGTCCGTCTGCAGCCGGGACACGCTGGCCAGCACGTCCCGCGGCACCGTCTCGCAGAAGACCGTCTTGACCGACTTGCTGGGGCTCTGGCTGCCGGACGAGTCCGAGGAGAGCTTGGCCTTGCCCGGCGACCGCTCCAGATGCGGCGCCGGCTCCTTCCGCCGCTTGACCTTGGAGACGCGCAGGTCCAGCGCCTCCTCCTGCTCAGGCGCCGACTGGCCGGCGCCGCGCAGCGCCCCCAGCTGGTTGAAGCGCAGCGCGGCCTCCAGGTCCGAGTCGGGCTCCTCCGAGTCGCTGTCCGTTCCCGACAGGGCCGTGCACATCTTGCTCAGCATGGACATGGGCCCGTTGGCCGCCGCGGCAAAGGGCAGCCGGGGCTTGAGGGAGGCGGGCGACGGCCGGCCGGGAGGGGGCGAGCGGGTCTCGCCGGGGCTCCGGAGAGGCGCGGGCGGCGAGGGCGTGCCGTTGCTGCTCCCCTTGCCACCGGCGTCATCCTCCTCGGTCTCCTCGCGCCTCGCCTCCTTGACTCTCTCCTCTCTGGCCTCTCGCTCGGTCGCCTTCTTCTCCTTCTCCTCTACATCGTCCGACTCATCGTCGGCCAGCTCGCCAGGGCTGACATCGTCCGTTTCTATGTCGCCCTCATGAGCTGCAGCCAGACAGACAGACAGAGAGAGAGAGAGAGAGAGAGAGAGAGAGAACAAAAAAAACCATTAAAACAGGAAGCCACATATATACAGCATATATGCTCCATATACATGTACAGTATGCGCCTTTCTGAAAGCGCGTCAGTGCGGGAATTCTGGCTATTACACGATTAGTCACTGTCAAATCGTGCCGATCTCAGAGGTCACAATGTTCAGATGGCGAGGCAACAAAAAAAAAAATAATAAAAAAAAAATGGAGAAACAAAAACTGAAGCCCACCAGAGTGGCATGTTCAAATCCCACCCAAACAGACTTGGCATTTCGCCTCCCCCCTCCCCTCCTCTCCTCTCCAACCTTCCTTCCCTCCAGAGCTCATAATGAAAGTGTTGAAACCGAACTGTCCGCACGTCGGGACGTGCAATTTATAGCATCCTCACTCCATGCATGGTGATCATTAAATGTGCAGATCTGTGTGGGAATGCCACAAGCACCTCCAGTTCTTTTTCCCCACACACACATTCTGCCCTAGTTACGGTACTTAGTAGTGTGTAGTAGCGGCACAAAATTTACCATTCAATGTCATGGCTATCCAACACATACCGTACAAGTACATATACGGTATGTGCATGTACTTTTGTATACATATTTACATGTATGTACTTTCAGTGCCAATTCAGTCTTCGTCATCCAGCCTTGTAAATGCACATGCTGTACAATAATGTAAACAGTTTGATAGACAACCTTCATAGTGAAGAACACAAAAGCAAGGGGGGGGGGGGGGTTGAAGCACTCACATGGTTTGCATGTACAGTACATGTAGACTGAATGGCTGTACATGTACTGTATACATGTATAATATGTACATGTACATGTACTGTACATGTATAATATGTACATGTACATGTACTGTACATGTACATGTAGGCCTATGTTCAGTACATGTACAATCGCAAATATGCACGTACATTCACATAATATAGATTCTCAAAAGGATTCAGTGGTTAGTGAATGTGGACTAATGGATTGCTTACATCTTTCTATGTCCTTTTGCGAACCGATGAAGGCCTACTAGTGGCACGCACTTTTTGACTGACATAATTCACACAGAAACGTTCGCAACATACAGCAATCACAGCGAGGGTCAATTTCAGTGAAAGTAATGCACAAAAGGTTCAAACTGCTGACTGCTCAACTGACTTTGATGATCAAAAGTATTCCCAAAAAAGTTTGATGATCCTAGCAGGATCTTTTTTCAAAGGCTATTACCGGGAAAGATAAAGACAGAAAACATGGATGGGAGAGTAGTAAACATGATGAAGTACCATTTAAAAAAAATGCCAATGAAAACTTTGACTGGACCGGGTCTTGAACCCGAGACCTCTGGATTAACGCGTCGGTGCTCTTCCATCTGAGCCAGTGCAGCGAGAAGAGTAATAGACTATGTTCTTCAACCCCCCCCCCCCCTATGCTAATTTCTTCCCGCGATCTCCACCGACTCTCCGGCAAACATTATTCACAGACCATAAAATGCAAAGCCGCCCCGCAATGGATATTTACGTAAATCATGAGTTACGATGACTTGCACGCAAGCAGACTGCCGTTTCCTGTCGGCGTTGCCGTTGCCGCCGCTGCAAAGCCCAAGGTTCCCGGTCGCGGCTGACCAGTTGCGACCTTCACCGCTGCCGAGCCCCACGGAAGGCAGAGGTCTACATTATGTACAGCGGTGCGTGTTTCAAAATAGACAATCCAGATGCCAAGTTCAGAGTGTCATGAAGCCCCCGATCCAGTCCTCTGAGTTCTCACATGAATGTACGCAGCAATGCGCTGCACTGATGCACACGGACACATACGAGCAAATGTTATTCTTTTTTTTTTTTTTTCTTTTTTTACAACAGATTGAAAACAAAAACTGCATGTATTTAGTTACACTATACAGTAACTGTAGCTCTAAGTCATTTTCATCTTATTCTCTCTTCTTCTTGTTCCCTGGATGAAAGCGGCGCAGTTGAAGTGATCTAGTGTCGCGCACTCAAAGTCTCCCGGCTAAGCTACAGATTGTGGGTATGAGTCTAGCCGAGGGGGCCCCTGCTGCTTGGGCAAGATGGTGTTCGCCGCAAATTGCCTCTCTCCACCCCGGGAGTAGACGGGAGGGATGGCAGTAGACGGGGAGAGGGAGGGAAGGAGGGAGGGGGTTTACACCCATGAGGCTATGCGATGGCTTTTGTCTGTTTGATTAGCCGCTGAGCGCCTATATGGCAGCCGCGGCTATACGCTCCCCCCGGGAGCCAAGATGGTTGCGGGAGTGTTCATTGGCCCAATGACCACGGGGGTGATAATAATATGAATTGCAGTGCGCGCAGTATACTTGATATTTACATAGAATCTGCGCAATGTGAATGACCATTTTGAGTGACCATATTTTTGGGGGGTAATTTCACTGCCATCCATGAATACCGCCGAACATCAAAATCATCGCAAAGGGGGTGGTTGAGATGCAGTCACTGCGGCTTTATGTAACTCTTAAGCATGCATTATCCATCTATAGTGTGAAAATAACGATGTGTCTGCGACAGTGCTTGATAGATTGGAAGCATCTAATGGATGGTGAACCCACACATCCGTGAGACTACAATGGACCTGTCGAAAATACATGCGTTTCAAGATGGAGAAAAACCCATTGGCAATGTCTGCCCGGTGCCCCGTGAATCCGATGTTTGAGTAACATTCAAGGTGTCCGGTTACCGGTGCCAGAGGTGAACTGGAGGTTCACCGGCAGTCTCAAGTGTGCGGGTATTGAGAGTCACTTGACCAAAATGGCCTTTTCCGACGGCCTCAAGTTCATCAGACACATTGGTTTCTGCGCTGCCTGCTTGACAGGCATAACGCTCCCTTACATGCAGGGCACCCATGGGATCTCCCCCCTTGCAGCGCGCATTCTCATTCCCACTGGCAGGAAAAAGCGCGATTCACTTTTCACTTCTTCAATTTCCCCGTGGGTGAATGCTAAAATCTCACTAATAATCATGATTCGGATCGCAATCCAAATTGCAGCTCTTCTTTGCAACTTTTCGGAAACAGTACCTTTTATTTGCGTGCCCTGTGTGTGTGAACCCTACCAAAAAGAGAAAATCAGTAAGATTGATCCCACAATTCAGTGCGCGCAGGTAGTACATCAAGAGTCGCCGCAACTAGATGATTATCTCCACATTATTGCGCGCTAACCGTACTGTGTACATGTACGTGCTAACCAAGCACGTGCAGTCTAGAAGTGCCTTCGGCTGGATCACATTCCAGGCATGCGCAGTCCGGCCTGATAGACAAAATTCAATTTTTGAATCACGATCCAATTCTTTATAATTTTCCTACGGGAAACGTAACTGCAGTCTAAAAAATACTGAATTCAAACTTGAGGTTTTTTTTCTTTCTTGCACTCCCTTTTGAAGCACCTTCCCTGTTAGCTTTTCTATTTGTTACTGGATAAAAAAAAAAAAATTTAAAATGGCATTTTTCAATTTGTTCAAAAAGTTCCCAGTCAGTTTTTCCTTTAATTTGTTTGACCAAAAAAGTTGGCCGGCAGATGGCCGGGTATACGCAATTTGGTTATGTCTAAATCCCTTTGCCTTTGAGAAAGGTCCTGCTAGGACCGAAACGTCAGGCCCACTAAATTTTAAGATATCTAAATGCCGTGTAAATCCACTCCCCCATCTCCGGTTGTGATGCGGATACTTGTATTCTTTTTGCACTTTTAATGGGAGGAATAAAAACCTTCGATTCAGACGGGATGACAATGGAGATGCTCATTCCGACTCAATTTGTGCAAAAAAAAAAACCCAAAACAAACAAACAAAAACGGAATGTTGAGGAAAATCGCACAAGCCCATGTTCATGGGACAGTTATAAGATGACGGTTTCCGATTTGAGGGCTCTCTTCGCGGGATTAAGGATGCATTCCGGGCACCCGTCCGAAGTACTTTGGGGATTTCAATTAGATTTTCCCCTTGTCCTTAAAGAGGAAAAGAACTCGAGTCTTGCTGAGAAGGGGGAGGTTGGGGGGGGGGGGGAGTCGAGAAGAAAAAAATGACAGCTGATGGAGCAGGTAGTCACGTCTCAGGCAGCTGCAAATTTCGCCACGGCTGCATTAACTAACGCGCCTACATTTACCCTTGCAGTCAATTGGTTTTGGATGAAATCATTATTGGTTGCTGATTTTTTTTCTTTTGATCAACTGACAGCACGAGCCTTAACAAACCAACCAATCAACCAATCCCCTCCCATGACTCTTGACCCTCCTCCTCCTCCTCCTCCTTCCTCCCCTTCCAAGCAAGCACGCCTGGCAAATGATAGTGGGCAATAACCATTCATTGATGCTTATTATTAATACCGGGCAATGTTTGACGGAACGGCCCTGAGTTTAGCAACATGCTCAACGGGACATGTCAAGCATGAACATCAAAGCAACAGCCTCCCCCACTCTTCCGCTCCTCTTCCTCCTCCACATCTCTTCCCTTCCCTTCCCTTCCCTCCCCCCCCCCCCAAATCCACATCACACATACAACAGGCTCCTCCATCACATCACAGGCAAATACATACAAGTTGCAATTACTCTGCCGTTTTTCGAGCCGCCATAAGACGTCTCCGATGTCCAGCGGGATCGAGTGTTGACGTTTACGAGTGAGGGAGGGCCAGCCAGAAGTAGTAGAAGAAGAAGAAGAAGAAGAAGAAAAAAAAAAAAAAACCTGCTGCTGAGTTATTAATTAATTTGCCGCATGGCAGAACACCTGTAGGGCTCCTAAAGATGACGTCTGACAAGGCGGATG
The DNA here is from genome assembly GCA_949987565.1 of Luidia sarsii. Lineage (NCBI taxonomy): Eukaryota > Metazoa > Echinodermata > Asteroidea > Paxillosida > Luidiidae > Luidia > Luidia sarsii. The sequence goes on from OX465110.1 coordinate 13,748,346, forward strand.
CAAGTGACTGGTAAAAAGCACTCCTCTCCCCATCTGCCCCCCACCCCACCAAAGTGGAAAGAAACTTGTAGCTGTAGCCTAGGTGCATCCATCTTTGACAGTGCTCTTTGCACACCAATGATCTCATCATCGAATAACACTCACGAGTCTTGAGCGGAGGCAGTCTCCCACATTAATTAGCCCTTACCCTTACATGAACACGGCCTTTATATTTCGAAGGTACACGTACATGTACACTATCTAAATACACTGTAAACACTGTGAGCTTTTCGTGTATGGTATTTCCACTGTCGATGGAGAGGACACGGAAGATGTTCTTGGGAGGGGCAACCTCAGATCCGCGGATCTTTCCTCGAAAATGCACCAGGGCATATTCTCTGGGCAAATTTGGCTGCTTGCGGTAATCCTGCAGTAACCCTGCCCTCGACCCTAAAACACAATACAAGTGGTAAATCTTGACCCGTGCCACCATCCCCCTCCTGTTTGTGATTTGCTTAGCTGAACTTCAAAATAGCGCTTCTTGTTTGAATTATGACTCAACAGGCCCTCCATAGGCAACCTGCCAGCACCAGCCGTCCCCCACCCCCCTCCCTCCCCCCTCACTCCCTCACTCTCTCCCTCCCTCCCTCCCTCCCTCACTCCCTCCCCCACAAACTGACCATTGCTTTTTTGAATGTGAGCCCGATCGAGTGTCTGCGTCTGACTGAGTGGAGAGTTGGCGCAGTGTTTACAGATGCCGGCTCTGTTGATTGGCAATCTGCACTGTGTCAATTCCACGGAGCGAGTGGGGACCAGGACGGGCCAGCGACAGCTCCCTTTTCCCCCCTCAGAAAAACAGACAACATGGCTACACCTGTCAATCATCAGATTCAATTTGGTTTCGTTGTCCCCCCCCCCCCTCTCCTCCTCCTCCTTCTCTTTTGGGAGAGGGCAGGAGGAGGGGGAGCAGGAGGAGGGGGAGTTAGTTGGTTGGTTGCAAACCCTGACTGTCTCTGTCCCCACTCTTCGGTGCCTACCCTTCCCTGTTGTCAGGGCAATGAAAGACAAGTTGCCCAGCCGTTGAGAGTCAAAGGGGGGGGGGGGTTAGTACTTCAGGATGACCAATCCAGAACACGTACATGCCCCGGCATCACAGCTGACAGTCCTGCACATAAATTACTGGAGAGCCAATACTGAAAAAAAAAAATGACTTCTATGAACATGGCATCGCGGTGGTGTGGTTCTCCTCCCTTCACTTTTGTAACTTAGCCAGAATTCATATTTTCATGTGCCATGTCGTAACAATTTGAGGTGACCCCCCCCCCCACCTTCCATCAACCATATGGCCAGAATACTGACCTCAGTCAACGCTGGAGTGTTTCCAACTTGACTCTAGCTGCCGTAGCCTCGCTGCCACTGTGGGTCATCATTTGGCTTTTGTCAACAGCCCAAATGCAGATTTATGGCCAGCAAAAGATGCAATAAAATATTGCCCAGAAAAAAAGAAAAAAAAAGAAAAAAAGATCTAATAAAAGTCACACGTGATGGATTCAGTTAGGAAAATAGCGTCAGCTGCAAAATCAGCAAAAAAATGAAAAAAATAGACCCCATCTAAGCTGCAGAGCCAAAAAACCCAAAAAACTCACAACAACAATAACACTGCAGATGTTTGATTTGAGTAGGATGGCAAAGCATTGTTCCAGAGTTGACAGTCACAGTACATACAGCCTACAGGGGTCTCAAAATGCTGCTTTCAATTGTGAATAAAATGTCTGAAAGTAGGTCACCCGTGACCTTTGAACATTTTCTTCTCTTCTCTTTAAAAAAAAAAAAACTCTGGCGGTCTCATTGATATTCCAATTAACAGGTTGCCGTACAGGCAGTCTTTGTGAACAGCTTCTCGTCTGGGTCATTACTGAAGATTGAGGAATGTCCCTCTCCATGTGCCATCCGTTTGATCACAGCACACCATTTGACTCATGCGGGTCCAGTTTTAAATTGAATAAATGAAATCAATTCTGGCCGGTAAGTAATTTAAAATTCATGAATTCATGAACATAAGTGGGCCACTAGAAACAGTGTGGACACTAAGCTGTCGATTCCAAGCACCATCGAAATATCTGCAACATGGGAATAAAGATTGACTGGCTGACTGACTGACTGGCTGGCTGACTGACTGACTGACTGGCTGGCTGGCTGGCTGGCTGTCTGGCTGGCTGACTGACTGACTGACTGACTGACTGACTGACTGACTGACTAACTGACTGACTGACTGACTGGCTGGCTGGCTGGCTGGCTGGCTGACTGACTGACTGACTGACTGACTGACTGACTGACTGACTAACTGACTGACTGACTGGCTGGCTGGCTGGCTGGCTGGCTGGCTGGCTGGCTGACTGACTGCTTGACTGGCTGGCTGGCTGGCTGGCTGGCTGGCTGCCTGACTGACTGACTGACTGACTGACTGACTGACTGACTGACTGACTGACTGACTGACTGACTGACTGACTGACTGACTGACTGACTGACTAACTGACTGACTGACTGACTGACTGACTGGATGGTCACCAAAATTGGACAGAAAATCCTTGTTTTATACTGTTGCAGAGTGCTCACTAACATAAATTACCACAAATCAACAAATGGTAAATAGTCGTGGCCTCACATTTTCAATCCTAACTAGATACTTTTGTAAGTGGAGAAGGGGGTTGGGAAGGAATTTGGCGAGAGGACTAAAACGTATGACAGTTAAATTTTTAATGCCACTGTTTTATCGTAAAAAATGGCATCAATACTCATCTGGAATTCCCCTCAGCATGAAATTGACACTGACCCAAGAAGGCACGGTGGAGTTACACACCCGGGTCACACATAAATAGGCTTTCCTTTCATCCAACAGACTGCATGTCAATGGATGCATGCAGCTTTAACATATGCATTGGGCACTTTTGGTTATCTCCAAAATGTGTATGCTTGGCTGACTTGCAAATCTTTTTGACCCCAACTTCCAATAATACTCGCCTGCTTTGCTCGAGTTTTCGTAAAAACACATTAAACTCGGCCTAAAGTAAAACAGTTTCATTTCCTATAACACCCCTCTGACTTGCAACAGCCAAAATTTACCCATTCCACTCTCATTCCCCCAAAACAGAATTAGAACCCGAGGGAAGGTGGGGAGAGAGAGAGGGAAAAAAAGAAATTAAGCTTGTCATTCTAACACTTGAGATTTCTTTTGTAAAACGACACATGCCCTTTTTTTTAGGGGGGGGGGGAGGGTTTGAAGTCGGAATGAAGGAGAATTTCAATTTCATCAGAACCTAAAAAAAAAAAAAAAGGAAAATCTGATATTGTCGGCGATCAAAATTCAAAACCACGCAAGCGAAACAAATATTTCGGAGGTGATTTGGCTTGAACCTGTTGTACGTGTACACGCAGCACGGTGGCACGACACAGGCGTACCGTTTTAACACCGCTCAGTAATTATTAAGCCCCTAGGCAGCAATTTCATTGTGCACTGACTATGAAACTCCCCCCCGAAAATGAGAAAGAAAAGAGGGCAAAAAAAAAAAAAAAGTCTTATCAGGAAATGATATAAACGACATGTCTCCAGGCGATCAGTTTTTCACTCAGTCGATAAATGTTGCCTGAAAGTTTTCTCTATATAAGCCGCGATGGTGGTCCGAGCGAGGCACATGCACCATTCTCAATTAGATTATCAGCCAGTCCGTGCCATAGTGACCCATCAACCAACCGGCCAACAATACTAACCCCCCCCAAAAAAAAACACACGCACAAAAGACATTGACCAGTTCAGCAAATAACCTTGCCCGATGGAAAGCCAAGTGGCCAACAGGAACAACTCGAACAAAAAAATCCGACCAAAACCGATCCCAACCCGAACAAATTCGCAGAGAGAAAGGTCAGCTGAGAAGCCAACCCAGAGTACATGCATGCAGGGGCGACGAAACCTCAAAATCAATTTTGAAACTGAGTCGATTTCCATCCAAAACGCATCCCATCCATGCTGCTAGCAACTGAAGGCGAAGCAGTACAGACTGGGCCGACATCCCAACCCGCTCCCGCCACCCCAATTCTGGTGCAGTAGAACTGCACTCGGACTGATCAACTAAGGGCTTGGCCAAAGCCGAGCCGGGATTTAGATTAGCATACCACTGCCCGAAACTAACGTCATGTCTCAATTTGTAAAGCAATATACGGGGACCGACGGTTAGTGTTCTGGCACTGGCAGTACGGAAAGTACATTTGTAACAGAAGTTGCACCGGGGGAACCATTTACTCTAGGGCCTACAGTGTTGGACTCAATAAACAACTGTCTTTGTAGTGGCTACTCTGAAGTCTGTGGCAACATTCTTCATATTTTTTCCCCCTGCATGTAAAAAAACCCAAACCAACTACCCTTAAGGTTTTGAACATACATGAAGTCTTGATAGCTGAGTGTCAGATTATGATATTTCGGTGGCTCTTTTCTTCCAGGACAGGGACGGACCCGATCCGCCAGTCCGCCCAGGAATCCTTTCCATAATGATAACTGGTTCGGCATGTTGGTTTTTTGAAGGCCCTATAGTACGACATTGGTCAAAAGGTCAAAAGATTGCCCCAGTTTGTGTATTAAACCATAAAAAAATTCCAAAAAAGCAATACTCCAAATGGTAATCTGAAAAAGTAGAAAAATGCCAAAAAAAACCGTCACGGTTTACGCACCGTTCTGTACATGTAGTGTAAGAAATGGTTTATTACTCACGAGTAATAAACTGATTGTCAATGTTTGAGTGAAGATTTCTAGAAAAGTACAGCATCCCAGACCGTAAGATTTCAACATGAGGATTCTATCATGACCATCGACTACAAGCTGTGTAAATTAGAAGGAAATCTGTGGACATCGACATAAAAGTCTGTTTTCTGTTTCTTCCCAATGTTGTATAGTGCCTTTGAGCCACAGACCCAAGCCATGCCTCAACAGCCAGACGGCCCTCACTGATCCAGATCAGCGTCCATTCCCAAGCCCCAAAGCTGTACGGCAGTAGTGGCAGCAGCTAGCCAGCCAGCCAGCCAGCCAGCCAGCCAGCCAGCCAGCCAGCGAGGGGCAGGCAGGGTGAGTGACTGACTGCATGACCTCCGAAAGTGCACCACACTGCCAAGTATGAATGATTGATTGATAGGTAATTGTAATGACACAGGGCTACACTAACAACTGCAGTCTGTTTTAGTTGTGTAATGCACGCCTCAACAACACAAACAGAGCAGGAAGAGACACAGTGAAACCCTCCACTCATGCACCATAGTACAGGCACACCAGCAGGGAAAGCGATACCTTTACGAGAAAAAAGCAACCTCCCCCCAAACCACCCTCAATCCAGTGGTGTCTCCGACATACGAGAGTCTTCCATGGGACACCTTTTGTCAAATTTCCGCATATCGATGATGTGAAGCGCAGACAGGGCACTCCCGTCTGTCTCTTCTCTGTCCTATTCAAGACACGGCAGTGCTTTTTTTCTTTTGAGCAGCCTCAGTGGACTATAGCACATTATCCAGAAACTCCATCCACACGAGAAAACGCATTGATTAAAAACTACATAAAGTACAGAGAGCGTGAAACAGAGAGGGTAATCATCATAATTTTGCAAAGAAAGGAGAGGACATGTACTGAAAAAGAAAAAAAGAAAAAAAATGCCTAACAGTGGAACATACTGCACAACGGTGTGAGCCAATCTCTCGGCGACTCGCCTGATCGAGTGTCAACATTTGATTGATGTTTTGTGACGGAGGAGATCTATATCGTTCCGTCTCCGTGGCAACCATTCAGCCCATTGTCCATCACTGAAAAGACCATCACACATCATTATGCAAACTTGCCCTGGCCGGGATGAGGTTTAGGGGCCCCGATAAATCGTGGTGTTTTGTTTTTTGTTTTTTTACTGTTGGACGTAAATCCTAACCTCCAAGAGTGGATCACAGGAAAGAGAGAAGAGGGGGGGGGTGGTAAAAGAAGAAAGAAGAAAAGTTGATGAGGTTGGGATGAGGTTGAGGGGTGCCCAATAAATTGCGGTGTTTTACTGTTGGACGTGATCCAACCTGGATCACAGGGAAGAAAGAAAAAAAAAAGGAAAAATAAAAAAACCCAGTCAAAACCCAGAAGGCTGGTTCTCGGTTTATTGACTGAAAGGAATCTAATGGATTTATCTGATTTTTTTTTTTAACACCCCCTGCGACCTAAAGGCCAAACCACCATGAATTACATGTAGCAATCAACAATGAAAGCAATTTATTGAGCATCACACGATGAACTGAGAGTGTGTTATTTGACCGCTACTCAGCACAGAAACTCCCTTATGAGATGAGATCTGCGACAAATTCATGTGAATGTCTTATTTGTGTGCAGCGCCCAAAATGTCTCTAAAGCCCTGTCCGGACTGGACTTCAGTTGGGTAAACTAACCGAGAAAATGGGTAACTTTACCATTTTAAGTCCAGTGCGGATAGCCCAGGAATTTTTCCTCCCAGGTAACTTACCCGACTCGAATGGGTAATTTACCCCACCAACTTCTGCCCGGTTAAATTGACCAGGTCAGTTTAACCGAGTCGAACAGTCCAATCCGGACACGACGTCTCAGTAAATGGTGCCCCACACGTTATGTTACTGTATGCAAGACTCGTGCGGGCGCAGGGTAACAACGTGTTTGTGTACCTAGAGTACATGCACATGTACATGAGTCGGTTAGTTTTACCAATCGTCTCGGTTAGTTTACCCGAGTCAATAGTCCAAGTGCGGACGCCGGGAAGATTTACCCATTGGAATGTTACCCGCGGGCTCGGTAAAAAATAAGTCCAGTGCGGACACGGCTCTTAACGGCGTTTGTGACAGAACTTTAAGAATCTGTATAATCTTTCTCAGCTCTGACTTATACTGTTTTGGGGTTTTTTTTTAACACCAAAATTACAAACAGCACAATTCACAACCATTCCAAATGGTCATTGTTAATTTTGTGATTTATCTTCACCCTCTAACACTACAGTTGACAGGAAACAGTTAGAGGAAATTCAGTGGAATTCTTTTTCTTGTTAATTTTTTTGTCTGCAATTTTATTAATGTTTACCAAGCTGGTTGCATTCTAGATAAAAGGGGGAGGAGGGGGGGGGGGGACGGGGAAGGGTTTGAAAAAAAAAATTGGGGTTTGTAAATGGCTTGTCTCTTCCACCTATGATGGATTACGTATGTCACCCTCCCGATAATGTATTCCTGATGGTATTCCCAACATGGAAAAACAGTTCACATCAACTTCTGCGGAAGGATATTTCTCTCTTTATTAAGGTGGGGAAGAGAGGAAGGCATTTTTTTTGTGGGGGAGGGAGGGGGAGGGGGCAACAACTGTCTTTTCACTGGGATGCTGTCTATGGAGTACGGACTGCTTTCAGAATGAATCATCTGACATTAGTCTGGGGGACTATTATGTTGTTCCCTCTGAACTTGGCAGGGAGGAAAGTTAATCCTCAAGGTATGGCATCCTACATGTGGTGCGGCCACATTTGTCTCGGGTCTTAGATAAGATATCATAAAATGGACGCATGAAAATAAAATCATTGCCAAAGAGTGCCCTATGACTGGAATGACTCGAAATAGACAGATATTATAGACGGCCAGAGGACGTGAGGTTTCAATCCTGGAAGAATCTCTCTAAAAGGAAAGAGAGACTTTTAGACCTAAGTCCTGCTCTGGGATAGAAATGTCAGACCTTAAATGTTCATCATTTGAATTCAATTAGCATCCTGAGAGAGACTATGGTTCACCCAAAGTAGGTGCGTTCCCACTAGAAAAAAAATCAAAAAGTGGATCGCGATTGAAAAACCGGTTTATCCATTTTCGCGTGCGTCCACACACGCCAAAAAAATAAAATAATTAAAAGTGAATCACGATTCAAAAACCGATCAGATTCAGTCAGAACTGCGCATGCCTGAAATGTAACTCAAGAGATCTATGCGCATGGAATTGTGGGATGTAACTTTCCGATTTTCTCTTTTCGATAGCGTCCACATACAGCTTCCGGCAAATAATCGCGCTGTTTCAAAAAAAAATCGCAAGCAGAACTGCAATTTGGATCGCGATTCGAATCGCGCTCATTGGTGAGCTTTTTGTGTCCACACACGAATCAAAAATCAAAAGAAGTGAATCGCGCTGTTTTGTTCTAGTGGGAACGCACCTGTAGGTCTATTGACCATGCAGGTTAGGTAAGGTAGGTTAGGTAAAGCCTTCAGCATAATGACACCAGAGGTACCTGGGGCCGACCAGAGATGTTCCAAAAAGTTAACCAAACTCACTTTACCTCTTTGCTTCAGACAGACTACCAACATGAGCACGTATTTACCCCCAAAAAACTAAAATCAGTAGTGCTTGCCTTTACGGCACTCGTTATTTGGGAAACAAAATGCTGATGATTAGAATGTGTGTACATGTCAGTTTGTGTTGGGGTTCACTTAATTTTATCTAGTGCCGTAGCCAGGTTTACAACTATTGGTTGTTTGCATGAGAATGAAAACGTGGGCATGATGATCCCGGGTGGTTAAATGCTTCTGACTTGCGCCCCCACCCCCGGCAAGTCTAGTTGACTAGTTGGAAAGTGCGCCATCTATGGGCTGGACAGCTCAGATGTTGTACAGTATGTAAGAGCGCTGGTACGCAAAACCACCAGAAATCTTGGGTTCAAGTCCCCATCCAGTACAATTTTATTTGCCATTTTTCAAAATTGTTCGTAAGTTTCGAGTCAGTTTTTCCTTCATTTGTGTTTGACTTTCCTGAATTTGTTGGAATTCTTTTTATCAGGTACAATTTTCAGTTTATTTTGAGTTTCTGTATGGATGGGGATGATCTGAGGGAGCGACTTCCAGAACTTACATAGGTCTACATATTATGGATGATGTGAGCAGAAGGGTTTGTCACCATCAAAACTTTGTACCGGTAGGAGCTGGGCTAAAATGCACCAAATTGCAGATTGGACCTGATTTGCAAGTTGGTTTTAGGTCCCTCTGGTGAAATCAAAATCTAGTTTTGTGTGTTTGTGTACCACCAGTATCCCATGCTGTAATAAATAGTCCTAAAACTCAAACCGGTGCCAAATGTCCTTCTTATGGCGTCCCATTAAAACTAAACTGCTTTTTCATGCGTATGAGTGCAGCGAAGTAGCATGAAATCCTAGTTTTGGACCACCACTGCCGTATCGCAAGATGATTCTAAAGCATGTGCAACTGCATTTAATCATCTCCATGTACATTGCATGTATCATGAGGGCTTTGCATGCGCAATTCCTCTCAGGTTGCTCTTGACAGAAACTCATTACATGTCCATCAGTTTTAAACATTAAAGGAGTACGCACTACCAAGAAAGAAGGAAAGACAGACGGGCCTATTACACTACACCAAATAAACGCGATTATTTGGATCGCGATTTAAATCGCGATTCAAACTCCACTTTTGGTTTGCATGTGTGGACACAATAAACGCGATTATTTATGGGATTAATCGCGATTAATCGCGATTCAAACTCCACTTTTGGTTTGCATGTGTGGACACAATAAACGCGATTATTTATGGGATTTGAATCGCGAAAGAGCGAGACTCTTTCAAATAATTTATATTTTACACTTTTATTTGCGGCGCGGTGTGTGCAGAACGCTCCACTGAATCGCACCAGGTTTTTTCAATCCCACAATGCACTGCCAACGCTCTGACTGACAGGAAGTGCCGCGCTTGTTAGCATGTCTTCCTGTGTGGGCCACCCTCAAGGACACGCCCGCCATTTGACCGCAGCTGCCAACCAAAATCGGCTCGCAATTTTTGGGGCCCGTGTGGACACGACCCCAAAAAAAGAAGGTTTTTATATCGCGATTCAAATAGCAATTATTTTCGTAGTGTGAACGGCCCTAGAGGCACAGGTGGTACAAAGCCTACATCAAGCACACTGCAAGGAGACAATCTGTGTATAATTGTGTGATTTGGGACTGGTGTCAGTATTAGTGTGCTATTCAACCACTCAGACCAGACGGCAGATTGTCTTTTGCCGGACGAAAAATTGTGTGTCCACAACATGAGGTACACGTCTGACAGTAATGGAGTCCCGGACAGGTACAGTGTATGTATATGTACACGTACATGTAATTGTAATTGTATGTACATGGACATGTATGTACACATTTTTTTTTTTTTACTGACTGCAAACTCCTCCTACTCTTCCTCCTCTGGCATCAAATTTATGTATGCAGCTGTGACCAAAATCTATGCAGTGTCCAGATGTCATTATTTATGGCAGAGGGGCATTTGTCATCCCGATTTTAATCTCCTTGTAGCTCTATCACCCACCCCACCACCAACCTTGCCCACAACTCACTCTCACTCCATCTCTCTCTCTTCCTCCCCATCTCCCTCTCTCTCTCTCTCTCTCTCTCTCTCTCTCTCTCTCTCTCTCTCTCCCTCTCTCTCTCTCTCTCTCTCTCTCTCTCTCTCTCTCTCTCTCTCTCTCTCTCTCTCTCTCTCTCTCTCTCTCTCTCCCCCTCCCTCTCTCTCTCTCTCCCCCTCCCTCTCTCTCCCTCTCTCTCTATATATTTCTATATCTGTCTCTCTCCCTCCCCCCCTCACTCTCTCCCAGTCTCTCTATCCAGTCTCTCTCTCTTTCCCTGTCGCTCTCTGTCTCTCCCTCCCTGTCTCTCTCTCTCTCTCTCCCTGTCTCTCTCTATCTCTCTCTCTGTCCCCCTCTCTCTCTCTCTCCATCTATCTATCTCTCTCTCTGCCCTCTCTTTCTCTCCTCTCTCTCTCTCTTCCACACACAACCATTTTGAATGCATGCGAGTCCTCTGAATATAGAAACAGTCGGACGGCTCATGACACTCCTTACAACTCTGACGAGGTGATCTATTTAATGAAGCAGTAAAGCAGGGCGTTTGGAGTACTGGCACGGACCAGCCGTCAACCTGATGGCTCCCAAATCCATTACCCTCTCACCGCATCCCCGATAATAAAATTACTCCGTCAATAAGAAAATAATTGTGGTGCCCCCCAAGACAAACAGTGGAAGGAGGGGAGGGGGGGGGAGGTGGAAGTTAAGTGGCCTAAGGGGGGCCCCAGAATTTCGGCACAGGACACGGAAGCAAAGAGGGTTAGAGAGAGAGAGAGGGAGGATGGGACGGACAGAGAGAGAGAGAGAGAGAAAAAACCCAGCCCACTGTGACGGGACTTCTTGAGGAGTGTTGTAGGGTTGTGAGGAAGATCTTTAGCTTGCAGATTGATGAGGGGGGGGGGGCTTAGGTAGGGAGGGTGACTATTGTGTGCCAATAGGGGCACTGGATCGTTTGCCGATTGTTTTCCCACTATAGACGTGAGGTGTCTTGAATTTTGCAGGGCAGGGCAAGGTTGGGTGGGGGGTTGAGGGTTTCGTCCTCTTTTTTTCTCCCCTTGCCTATGACTAGCCACGACCGGGGTGCGTGTTCTTGCTTGTTTTCAGTGAGAGCAACGTGCGAACGGCTCCGAGACAGAGAACGGCGATGGCAAAACGAAGAGAGCTGTGAGGGCAGCTGCTCGACTACTGGAGGAGAAGGGAGGGATCAACGGGGGGAGGGGAGGCTGGAAGAGCTGGGGGAAGATTGGGATTAAGGGGGGGGGGATATGAATATCGAAAGGGAGGGGGGGTGGGCGAGGTAGTAAGGGGACTTCTCAACATTCGTGACGAAAGGGGGAACTTCACTTTCAACTTAAAAGGAGAATCTAGAAAGTAGAAACCTGTTTAAAAAAAAATAATTAAATGGTAACACAAGACTGAGAGATGAGTCAGAAGGTTAATGAATGAGATGCATGGATGTTGCTTATAACATGAAGGGAGATTATCCCAAACGACAAAGTAATGCCACGTACAATAACATGTACGGTACTTCTCTAAGACTGCATAGAGTCATACATACAATCATGTACAGTCACAAAGAGAATGTCTATCATTAGTAGCAATCACTAAACTAATTAATAAATTCTTAATGTGCTGTTTGTGTTTCAGTCTTTGACTCTGCTGCATTGATGTGATTAATTGTGGTTTGAATCTCTGCTTCTTGCATAGTTGTACTTGTTTGCTTGTTTTCTGTTTGTCTGTCTGTCTATTTGTTTGTTGATGGTTGTATGGCCTTTGTAAGATTGTACTTCTCTTCTTTTGTTTTAATGTATGTTGGTTCTACTTCTACGATATTATTCATTTAATATTTTCATTGTAATTTGATTCATCAAATTAGTGTTTCATTTATTTATGTTTATCTCCCTGTAACCAACATTTTGTTTACTGTTGGATGAGATTAATCAATAATATGAATAATAAACCCAGCTCTTTCCACAATTCACAGAGACATGAAGTCGTCTCCTCACTGCATTTAGTCTTACATTATACATGTCGTTAGCGGCAAGCCTACGCTGGGCTTCACCTCTATCAAATTTCATGATATGAAGATCTATCAGTGGCTGACGCAGTACCAGAACAACTGCTCAAAGAAAGTCCACTACAAGAACGGGATGGATTGCGTGCAATGAACCGGAAGTGAAAAAAAAAAGAATTAGGACATTAGCAGACCACAGAGGCACATGCTAAGCTGCTTAATTTGTTTGGAGCGGGTCTGCTGACAATTCGTTCATGATACTGGGCACATGCATTGAAATGGACTTAGTAGTGATTATAGGGCCGTTTCAACTGTTCCAAATAAACGCGATTATTTGGATTGCAATTTGAGTCGCGATTCAGACTGCAATTATTATTTTTGGGGGACACAATAAGCGCGATTATTAGTGGGATTCGGATCGCGATTCGGACTCCACTACAAGTGAGACTTTTCCAAAAAATCACGTTTATTTGCGACGCGATGTTTTTGGGAACGTTCCGCTGATTCGCACCGTTTTTTTTAAATCCCACAATGCACCTTTCGCGCTCTGATTGGCAGAAAATTGACCACTTTCAAGGACACACCCCCGCCCATTTAACCAAAACTGCTAGCCATAATGGATTCACGATTTTTGTTGTGATGCGATTCTTGGCCTGTGTGATCGCGAGCAAGAAAAAAAACAACAAGGGGGTTTTGGATCCCGACTTGAAACGCGTTTATCAAAAACAATATCAAAACATTGTGACACATGGAGCTGCCAACACAGGCAGCGATTCTGACTAAAGGTTTAACCGAGAACAGAACTGGGACAAGAAAACTGGCAACAGCCAAAAAAAATTAAAAATATATATGCGCACAGCCAAAAAGAATATCCATAGGGCCTTCCACATGATGAGAATTTGATAAATTGAAATCGCATAATTCTTTTTTTTTTTAAGAGAGAAATGTTAATATAAATTATTATGACATGATGGCATGGCTAGGCATGCGGGGTTTGACCAAGCAGTACTGGGGGTGGGGGATTAGAGGTAATGGACGCAAAATGGGCAATAAAAAGAAGGGAAATGAACGAAGTACCAGCCAAATGAAGTTCAGGGCAGGCATTACTGAAACTTACCTGGACAACATGTAAAACGAACATTATTAACGAGGGGGGGGGGGAGGAGAAAATATAATTTTCCTCTCGCATACAGTCAGGCCTGCATGACGTGAAAAGATTTTCGCACAGCGTGACGTCACATTCTGATTTGTGAATTCTGCACTCAGAAAGTGGACAATGTTCACACACTGGGAAATTACATATCAGCTTCCAAGGATTCTTTGTTTGTCTGTCTGTCTCTCATTAACTGTCCATACCTGACTCAAGCTCCGGCTTAATAGGTCTTGCCTTTCATCTGTGGCCTTATAATGTATAAACAAGAATCACCAATACTAAATACACGTACAGTCAATTTTTTTTTTCTTTCTTTTATATCTAATCACCGAAGGTATATTGTGTTTTTGTTTCTTAGTTTTTCCTTTCCTACATTATAACGTCAAGAATGAAAAATAATTGTTTAATAATAAATAGAAATAGAAATAGGAAAATTGGACTGCTTGCGAGAAATGCTGTCAAATTTTGTCAAGCTTTCAATCACGCAGTGCACAAAAACTAACTGCCAAGGATGACGCGATAGATCTGCGCGACAAAACGATCCACAAAATACGTAACCTTAACAGAAATTGTTTAGGTCTTTTTTTTTTTTTCATTCAAGGTGAGAGGAGAGAGGGGGGGAGGATCCATTGCCGTAGCTTTCCAATTTTCTGCTTGACACCGTTTACGGCTCCAGCATTCAGAGACCAACTAACGACCTGGGCTCATTATTATCAAGGCCTCTCTCATTAACGGCTGGTTAGAGACACAATGCCGGCCGCCGCGTCGTTACCAAGACACTGCCCGCGTGCCCCTTTGTCCCCAGTCGCTCAGGTGTGATGTGTTCCCCGGTTGCCATGCCAACCCATCAAGCCATCCCTAATGTCTGCCGGGAGAGCGGCGGCGACAGTGGGCTTTTGAAAGCCAAACACGCGCGGCAGCGCCGCATGCACTGCATCAACTTGCCCATGAAATCAAAATTTATTTGACAGCAACTGTATAAGCAATAAGTACACATTGAAAATATTTATACTGTAAACAAGCACGGGCACCAAAAACAAACAAAAAAACCAAGCCTGTCATTTTTTTGTGTGTACTGTGAAAACAGAAATGCCTGATTCCAATGCATACAAACAATGCGATGCATTGTGCGACTGGCATTATACATGTACATGTACACGCTTCCCAGACAACGCATCTTTTGTATAAATCAATGTTGTATCTCATTCTTCTGACCTCGTGGAAAGACATCATTTGCTTTTGTGATGTTGGCACAATCAATTAAGGTTAAGGTGGCCTTCACCTACAGAGTTGACACTGTCTACCAATAAAATGCACGAGGAAGGCCGGCACGAGAATTGAGCCCAAATTCATGGAATCCGTTACGGCATTTTTCTGTGCTCACGGGCACCATTAATCGTAAAAATCAATTGATATGAATTCCATTATGGCATACATCTGCATGCTTACAGGCACTGCTCACCACGAAAAAAAAAAATTTCATGGAATCCGTAAACAAGACTTTGAGCACGTAACCGGTTAGCAAAGAAATTCTCTGCTAATCCTGGCTAATGCATTGTCAGGCTTAGAGTGATATATACAAAAATGTTGCAAACTGCATTGTCAGGCTGTGTAGAAACTAGAAAGTGGCGATAGTTTCTCAGATCATGCATCCCCGCGGCCGTCAAAATGATCGTCAAGGCCAAATTCTACGCCCTTTGTGAAATCCAGCACTGGATTGGTCATTCCATAGTTCATCTGAGCACTGTTTTTCAAACTAAGCTTACATGTACGTGCAAACTACGGTAAATGACCAACATAATAAGGTTTATTTTGCTCTCTTTTATTTTTTAGGGTGTGGGGCTTTATTGTATGCTTTTAAAAGTTGGGAAGTTTGAGGAGATACAAAAGTAAATCAAGCGTCTATGGGTGTTATTTCTTATTTGATTCTCAACCCCTAGATCGTCATGGCTATTTTGCAACATTCAACCCTTCCTACTTCTGCCTGAACCTTCAAACCCCATGACCAGGAAGTGCTAGATATGATCTGTGAGCATGGGCCAGAGAGCTAGCCACTGGCCTCCATTGTTATTTTACTTGCCTGCAATACATGTACATACCGGTACATGTAGATGCCGTGCATCATCAAGGCCACATTTGCCTTTGCCTTTACTGACTGTTTTTTAATTTTTTTTTACATTTTTTTTTCAGATACCTCAAAGTCGGTAATTTGGAAGATAAATAGCTGCAGTACAAGCAGGAATAATGTCTATTCATTTATTTAGCAACAAACACCAACAGTAACAGAATCGGCTATCACAGGCTGA